>JBBPBX010026855.1:6514-37753 GCA_038048925.1 Garcialebias charrua
AATGATGCCGCATTCACACACAGGGTTGTTAATTGTTGTTGCTTTCTAAAATAGTAATTTCAGATCAACCTTTATTTATACAGGTTGTTAGTCTCATTGAGCCCCGGGGACTCGTTTACATCAGAGACCTGTTTTTAATCAATTTAATCAAGTTTACAGATGTTTAACAACCCGTTAAAATACACCAAAATGCAGGAAACGGCATCTGTTTTATTCCAAACTTTCTGCGGGATGAGCCATGGAAACCCCCCCGACTGCCTGCTGTTTGTGTTGTGGCATCAATTGGTTTGCCAAATAAGTCACTAGACTGAGGAACAGCTTCTACCCTGAATTAGTTAGACTCACAAATCCCTAACCAGGAAAATTGCTGTTAAAGAAAAAAGACAAATCACTGTAATGCCACTTTAATTGGTGAAATGTGACTTTATATGTGCTGCTGATTATCCATGCTGCTGATTTCTATTAAGCTACTGTATTCATTCATACCCATCTACTCACTACACACTCATGTTCAGGCTGCTGTTTAATATACCATTTTTTTAAACATTATTATTGTTACCGAATGTCTTAGATCCTTGTACAGTATACTGTTTATTTTTCTACTTTATATTCTTTATTAGCTATTTTTGGATGTAACTGGGACTTTGAGTATACAGTTTCATTCCACCTCATGTATCACATGTGATGCGAATGACAGTAAAGAACATTGAACATTGAAACTTGATTTAAAAAAAAATAACACAACACTTTAGACTGATGCCAGATTTATGCTTGGTTACATAATTTCCTCATCTACTTTTCAAGAAACTTTGGACAATTTTTTTTTTTTAAATCTATAGTTTGAAGATATTTTAAGATAAACACAGGTGATCTTAAAACAGCAGACTGTTTAATCTAGCTGTAATGCAAGAAAAGTGTTTTAAACTCATTAAGTACAAACTCACTATCTACCGTACTTGGTATTGGTACTCAGTGTCGGTAAGTACCTAAACTGAAGTACTTGTACTTGTACTCAGTCTTAAAAAAACTCATACTGGGACACCCCTAAAAGAAAATCACTCAAATAGAGCTGTTATCTACAAATGGCGAAAATGACCCTTCCTCAGGGTGGCAATTGCAACCAAAGTTACTCCAAGAGCAAAATTCCTTGGCAGCCATGTCAAAGACACACTGCCAGTTATCACAAACATTTGATTGCAGTTGTTGCTGCTAAGGGTGGCACAACCAGTTCTTAGATTTAGGGAGGAATTTGTTTTTCACATTGAGCCACCTGGGTTTTACTTTTTTCTTATAATAAACAAAGGCATCATTTCAAAACTGCATTTTATATTTAATTATGTTACAGTGTTTTTGTCTGATGGTAACACTTGTTTGATCTGTAAGAATGCAAATACTTTTTCACAGCACATAGTTTATATTACAATGCGGTACTGGATTCTTAGGGTCTTCCCTTGCACTCTCTGTTGGCTGGTATTCAAAGGATTGAAAACCATTACTGTACTTAAATTGCATAATTAGCATACACTTTTCTTAAGTGACATTTCCCATCCTTGTCTCTATTACAAAGGTCTGGGCTGTGTTCTCCACTGGAAGTGTCATGCCTCCACTAATGTCAGCATTAATAACTCAATATGATTTCATCCCCTTCTCTTATGTCCAGCAGGAGGTGCTTGGAATCGCCTGTGCCTGTTGCTATGGTAATTAATCTGTCCTGAGTTGTACTACAGGGTGGGTGGGCGTGGAACCTATTAGATAAGCCACAACTAATAATTATCTTTACATTGCATAGGAGAAAGGGCAGGGGTAGTCAAGGGCATGGCCAGGGCTAACTGCGGAAAATCTCTCATTGCATGTCGTGCAAGGTTAAGGTGAGAGTTGGAACGCATCCGGTGTTTGGCTTTGATGTTTGGTTGCTGGATGATTGATTTGATGACCTATGTTTTTCTAGTCAAAGGCTGTTTGGCTCCATGGATACATTTTTTTCCTCCCCTCCATCATTTTTTGTTTATTTTGTTTGCGCATGGCCACGTTATCTTGTGTGCAAGATAACCTAAATGTACCTTTCAGGTAAACACCATTTCAGGTTTTCTTATTAAAGATGTGCATTAGTTGACTCAGGGCTGTTAGATAGGGATCAGTTGTTTAGTGGCCATAACACAAAGTGAGTTAAGAATTTTATAAGTTGTTGCAGAGGCCAAACTCCAAATCAACTTTTCCTCCTACTTTAAAGACCAGGGGTGTGTGATCCTGATCCGTGAGGGACATTATCATGCATGTTTTAAATGTTTCTCTGGTTTGACACACCTGATTTGAATTAATGACTGGTAAATTGGCTTCAACAGAATGTAAAGAAGTAGTTTAACCATTGAACCAGATGTGTTGGGGGTAGGGAAGCAAATAAAACATGCAAGATAGTGTCCCACGAAGATTGGGGTTGGACAACCCCGCCATAGACCTACCCCTCTGTTTTGCTACATTCATTTGCAAGTACACATGTCCTAATCATTAACGTTAAAAAGACTGATGAAGTGTATCTGTTTCCTACTTTCTTACAAAACTAAACCCAGAGGTATCTGGACTGTGGGTGCTGCCACGCTGTACATTTGGAAACAAAGTATTTTCTACATCTACCTTATAATCTGTCTGTTTTGCTACTTTGATATCTTTGTTTTAACTTGTAAAAAAAAAATCTGTATTTCTCTCGTGTTTTTCTATTGTTGATTGTTCAAGGAAAATCTACTGTTGCTGTCGTCATCATTATTTAGTTTGTAGACAGGTCTTTCTTGTAAATGAGTCCTCGAGGCTCAATGAGATTAACCTGCCTAAATAAAGGTTGGATGAATGAGTACTTCAGATGCACACAATCATGGATTTTCCTTAAGCACCAAATACGTAGCTACAACTTAACATGCTTTTTAGTTCCATTTGTTTACATGGACTCACTTGAACAACACAATATCGTAATTTCTGCTTCAAGGTCTGTGTTACGTTTCTTGACCTTTTCTTTTTTCCAAGTAGAGGGGCAGGGCTATTTGGTTCTTCAATATAAGATTTTATTTGAAATATGGAGGGCAGCATGGTGGCACAGTTGGTAGAGCTTCCGCCTCTCAGCGAACAGATCACCCCGTACCTTAACAAGTGTATGGAAATATTAGAATCTAGATCATTATATCAGTCAGAGTCAGAGAGTCTTTATTGTCATTTGCACCACATGTGGTACATGTGATGAAAACAATATTATGTACACAGGGTCCCAGTTACATCCAACAACATGCAAGAGAAAAACAGTAATAACATCTAGGATTAACTAAGAAAAACATCAACTAGTAATACACTAAGCCCTAATGTAGTAGAAAAACATCATTATAAACAGCAGCACGAACACGAGTCTGTATGAGCAGATGGTCACAGATGAACACAGCAACAAGAAAACAGATCAGCATCAGCATGATGTGATATTTCACAGTGTTTATTCTTTATTATTTTACATGAGTCTAACAGCCTCAGGGTAGAAGCTGTTCCTCAGTCTAGTGGTTCTACATTTGATGCTCCTCAACCTCCGTCCTGAGGGGAGTGGGGCAAAGAGTGTGTGTGCTGGGTGAGTGAGGTCTTTCATGATGCAGGTGGCTCTTTTCCTGCATCTGGAGGTGTAAATGTCTGTGATGGTGGGGAGACTGACTCCGACAGACCTCTGTGCAGCCTTCACCACTCTCTGTAGAGCTTTCCTCTCTGCAACTGTGCAGCCTCCATGCCACACGTTGATGCTGGAGCACAGGACGCTTTCCACTGCACACCTGTAGAACGAGGTGAGAACTGGGCTGCTCAGACCAGCACGTCTCAGTCGTCTGAGGAAGTAGAGTCTTTGATGACCTTTCTTGATCAGGCTGGTGGTGTTGTTGCTCCAGCTGAGGTTATCATTCAAGTGTACACCCAAGTATTTGTAGCTGGAGACCACTTCCACTGCAGATCCACCTATTTTCAGTGGGGCGTGGGTGTGTTTATTCCTTCTGAAGTCCACAATCATCTCCTTTGTCTTCTTCACATTCATGTGAAGATTATTCTCTTTGCACCAGCTCTCCAGGTGTTCCACCTCCTGTCTGTAGCTGGACTCATCATTGTTTGTGATGCATCCCACCACCGCTGTATCATCTGCAAACTTAACAATATGACAGCCTGGAAGTGTGGCTGTACAATCATATGTGAGCAGAGTGAACAGAAGGGGGCTCAGCACACATCCTTGAGGAGAGCCAGTGCTGAGGGTTATGGTGGAGGAGGAGAAGTTGTGAATCTTCACGGACTGTGGTCTGTCTGTTAAGAAGTCTAGTACCCAGTTACAAATGGAGGGGCTTAGTCCAAGTGTAGATAGTTTGTCTATCAGAGTTTGGGGGATCATGGTGTTGAAGGCAGATGTGAAGTCCACAAAGAGCAGACGCACGTATGAGTCCTTCTGATCCAGGTGGGTGAGAGCAGTGTGGACCACGGAAGAGATGGCGTCCTCTGTTGATCGGTTCTCGCGGTATGCGTATTGATGAGGGTCCTCGTTGATGTTGACGGTTGCTTGATGTGGGACATGACCAGTTTCTCAAAACATTTAGCGACTATCGGGGTGAGGGCCACTGGTCTATAGTCATTCAGACCAGTCACTGTGGAGCTCTTTGGGACTGGGATGATGGTCGCGGTCTTCAGGCAGGTGGGAACTGACTCCAGTGCAAGTGAGGTGGTGAAGATGTCAGCCAGCACCTCACAGAGCTGGTCCGCACATTCCTTCAGAACTTTCCCTGGGATGTTGTCTGGTCCGGTTGCTTTATGAGGATTAATCCTTCTGAGACTGCCTCTCACTTCTGCTGCGGTCACTCTGAGATGCTCTTCATCTGGTGATGAGGTGAGTCTGGTGCTAGCTGGTCTGTTTGGATCATCAAAACGTGCATAAAACTTATTGAGGGCATCAGGCAGAGATGGGTCCTTGGGACATTGTTTGTTCTTGCCTTTGTAATCTGTTATAATAATAATAATAATTAATTCAATTTATAACGCACTTTTCATTACTGAAAATCTCAAAGTGCTACACATATATATTGAATGCTACACACATTCATAAACCGGTGGCGGCAGACTACCATGCAAGGTTCTTTCCAGTCCTACCGGGAGCAACTCAGGGTTAAGTGTCTTGCCCAAGGACACAACGACACATAGTGCGGGTCCCGGGAGTCGAACCGCCAACTTTCCGATCGGGAGACGACTGCCATTACCACTACACCACGGCCGCCCCATTTAATACCCTTCCACATGCTCCGTGGGTCTTGTGAGGTGAACTGTCCCTCGATCCTCTGTGCATACGTGGCCTTGGCCTTCTTAATGCCATCCTCCAGTTCCTTCCTGCTCTTTCTCAGCTCCTCTGTATCTCCGGACTTGAATACAGTGTCCCTGACTCCTAGCAAGGCGCGAACTTCTTTATTTAACCAGGGTTTTCGGTTCGGGTAAGATTTAACATATTTTTTTATGGATACATTTTCAGAGCATGTGCTGATGTAACCCAGGACTGAGGAAGCATAAAGTTCCAGATCCACTGAGCTCCCATCAGTAGCTGCCTCCCTGAAAACAGACCAGTTTGTATTCTCAAAACAGTCTCTCAGCATGGAGGTGCTACCTTGAAGCCAGACTCTTATCTCTCTTTGTTCCGGCTTGGAGCGCCTGAGTGGGGGGAGCTGTCTTGGGGCCAGGATCAAAGAGCAGTGATCGGAAGCTCCGAGCGATGGGCGTGTCTTCGCCGTGTACGCCCCCTTTACCTTAGTGTAGACTTGGTCAAGCATTTTATTTCCTCTTGTTGCTATGAAAACGTGCTGATTGAAGGCTGGGAGGGAGACTTGAAGGTCCACGTGATTGACGTCACCACAAACAATGAAGAGCCCCTCAGGATATTTACACTGCAGCGAGGTGAGTAAGTCATGAATTTCTCCCTGGGCGTCATTAGCATTAGCATCAGGGGCTATGTAAATAGCGCTGATTAGAATTACAGAATAATCGCGGGACCTTACTGTGATCAACTCCACGGCAGCTGAACAAAGCCTTTTGATCACAGAACAGTTCGTGCACCAATCTTTGTTCACGTAAATACAAACACCACCCCCCTCATGTTTTCCCCATAGTCTCAGTGCATCGGTCTGTTCTGAAAAAGAGTCTATTATCCAGCTCATAAACAGAGTCCGGTGTATCCTCAGAGATCCACGTTTCCGTGAGGCAGAGCACAGAGCACCTCTTCATTTCCTCCGACGTGGTCACTCTCAAACGAAGTAGATCCATTTTGTTGTCCAGCGAGCGGACGTTAGACAGAAAAAGAGCCGGCATCGGGGGTCTCCCGGTTTTAGCGTCTGCCCGCAGTCTCGTCATAATTCCTGCTCGGCAGCCCCGCTTCTTTCCTCGGGAGCACCGCTTCCTTTTCTTTCCCCTGGAGCGCATCTGCTTCCAGAAAGATGTTCTTAACAGCTCCAATCTTCCGAGCTCTGATTTGAGTTCGTTGCTGATTTCAGCTGTGCCCTGTGGTAAATCCGCTCCGATTCTTAACAGTTCAGTTCGGCTATAATTCACCCGCAAAAAACGCGCAGAGTCAGGTACAAAAACACTATTAAAATTACTAAAAACTAGGGATGAACCGGGAGCTCGTGAAGCTGCGGCTGGTCTGAGCGCGGCCATCTTGTTTTTTATATATATATATATATATATTATTATATATATATATATATATATATATANAGCCAAATGACTTGCACCATTTTCCAACAATGCTGTCTTGATTATCTGAATGTCCTCCCCACAGAAAATGTTGAATAAAGTAGATGCCATTTTCTGCATTCTCGTGTATTTTAACGGGTGGCTTAACAGCTAGTGTTACCTTCATAAGTACTTTGTAAACACTTGATTCAATATCTATTTTAGAATTAATGGCACAAGACCTGCCTGACCAACAGCACTCCTTGTGTGAGTAGAACATGCTTCACTTCTCTCACGCATCTTAGTCACAGTCTAAGAATTGGTGTAGCCTAAGTTACATTTTTTTGTTTGTTTGTTTGTTGTTGTTTTTTTTTTTTTTTTTTGGGGGGGGGGGGTCACTAGCCAGTATGAAACAACAATAATAATCATTCCTTCTTACCAATGGCCTAGCATAAAGCAATATGATCATCATCCATCGTGTTTATTAGTAGCGTAAAATACCTAATTAAATCTCAAGTAGTAGGCAAGGTCTATTGTAACCTTACCCGGTGAAATGGGGAGTGTGGTGAAGAAGTGAAAGAAGACAGTAGAAAGAACTGAAAGTGGCAGAAATGAAGATGCTGAGGTTCTCCTTAGGAGTGACAAGGGTGGATAATATTAGGAATGAGATCTAGAGGTACAATACAGGTTGAAGGACTGCAAGTTAAAGTTAGAGAGGCCAGACTGAGATGATTTGGACATGTCCAGAGGAGGGACAGTGGGTACAAAGGTAGAAGGATGTTATTAATGCAGCTGACAGGAAACAGACAAAGAGGAAGGCCAAAGAGGGGATACTGTATATGGATGCAATTCAAGAGGACATGGAGGTACCGGTAGTTGGAGTGAGGACAGAGGATGCAGAGGACAGAATGGGATGGAGGAGGATGACTCACTGTGGAGACCCCTGAAGAGAGAAAAGCTGAAAGACGAAGAATAAGTTTAATAGGTTGTGTAATGTCAAATTTTCATTCTTACATGATGAATTTCACAGTGAGTTCTTGCACTGTGTCGCTCTGCGGCATAAAATCATCCACTACAAGAACTATTTTAAGTTATTAGCAGCTTAGATTTTTATTTTCTGTCTTCTTTGCCTTAATATTTGGTCGATAAGGCATACATGCTTCATTAAGAGTCAGAGTCAGAGTCAGAGTCAGAGAGAATTTATTGTCATTTGCACCGCATGTAGTACATGTGTTGAAAACGAGATTATGTACACAGGGTCCCAGTTACATCCAACAACAAATGCAAGAGAAAAACAATAATAACATCTAGGATTAACTAAGAGAGACATCAGCTAGTAATACACTAAGCCCTAATGTAGTAGAAAAACATCATTATAAACAGCAGCACGAACATGAGCAGATGGTCACAGATGAACGCAGATAGTCACAGATGAACGCAGCAACAAGAAACAGATCAGTATCAGCATGATGTGACATTTTGCAGTGTTTATTCTTATTATTTATTTATTCATGAGTCTGACAGCCTCAGGGTAGAAGCTGTTCCTCAGTCTAGTGGTTCTACATTTGATGCTCCTCAACCTCCGTCCCGAGGGGAGTGGTGCAAAGAGTGAGTGTGCTGGGTGAGTGAGGTCTTTCATGATGCAGGTGGCTCTTTTTCTGCATCTGGAGGTGTAAATGTCTGTGATGGTGGGGAGACTGACTCCCACAGACTTCTGTGCAGCCTTCACCACTCTTTGTAGAGCTTTCCTCTCTGCAACTGTGCAGCCTCCATGCCACACGTTGATGCTGGAGCACAGGACGCTCTCCACTGCACACCTGTAGAACGAGGTGAGGACTGAGCTTCTCAGACCAGCTCGTCTCAGCCGTCTGAGGAAGTAGAGTCTCTGATGACCTTTCTTGATCAGGCTGGTGGTGTTGTTGCTCCAGCTGAGGTTATCATTCAAGTGTACACCCAGGTACTTAATTAAATTAAATGCATCATGTAACAACCTGAGCTTCACCACTTCCACCATGACAGCCATGTTTTTTTGTTAGTTTGTCTGCAGTTAGCTCACCCTGGGTTACATTTCCTCATAGGCAAAGTGATCATACAATTTGCGTAAAATAGTTGATAGTGTTCTTATGTGTATGAATGTGTGTATGAATGGGTGGTATTGTAAACTGCTTTGGGGCCCCTCATAGGGGGATGGAAGGCGCTATATAAATAAGCTCCATTTACCATTTATAGAAACAATTCCTGAATGTTGTTCATACTGTCTTAAAATGCTACATGCTTGTCTCTTGACCCTACAACTGGACAGTGGACCCCAAGTACCGGTACTTGAAGTCCTGCACTTCTGCTCCTTGTAGCCTCACTGTTGCTTCTCCCTCTCATTTACACACATGTACCATGTCACACCCCAAGTGTGAGGCCATTTAGAGTGGCCTTTTATTGTGGTCAGCCTAAGGCACACCTGTGCAATAATCATGCTGTCTAATCATCATCTTGCTATGACACACCTTTGAGGTGGATGGTGTATCTCAGCAAAGGAGAAATGCTCACTCACACAGATTTACACACATTTGTGAACAGTATTTAAGAGGAAAATAAGCCTATTGTGTACATTGAAAAATCCTTAAATCTTTGAGTTTGTCTCGTGAAAAATGTGATCAAATACAAAAATGTTGCATTTTATTTTTTTTGTTCGGTTTAATAAATTATTTTACCTGAATGTAGAAAAAATACTCCTGACAGTATAGCATTTGTGCTTTCAGAGCTGCAAGTCCTCTGCTATAGTCAGGCTCTGTTATTTTGACTGCATTTCTATTGATTACTGATCATATCAATAGGATGCAAGACCCCAGTAATTAATCTTAAGCTCATTTTCCATCATATTAGAAAACAGCACAGTATTGCTTTGGATCAAGGGGATGATCCATGAACATGGCAAGTGTTTGTCTATGTGCATACAAAATATTGCGTCTATGTGAGCAAGAGAGGGAAAGAGATGAGTTGCTTTGCATCTTGGCTCTGCTAGTCAGGAATTGATCTGCTGCATGCATTAGCAGATTGCCTATTGATGAGAGGGAAGATTTATGATGCTCTGATTGATAGCAGCAATCTAAGAGTATAAATAAATGAATATGTGCCGGCCCCGGTTGGTGATGGCAGTGAAGCCTTGATTTGCAAGCTCATTTGCAATTGCAAATGTCACATTTAGTATACCCTCATCACCAAGCACTACTGACTTATAAAGTATACAGTGGAGTCAGATGTCAGGCACAGTGGAAGGACAATAAGTTTCTTGGTGCTCTACAGTCATGGCGGCACAACAATACTCCAAAAGGCCTAAAGCCAAAAGTTAGTATGCCATTTTACATATGAAGAGTTTAAGAAGTATTAATGTTTTTCTGACTAAATGTTTATCAATTTTTATGTTAAGAATTAATGCTTAATGCAACACTTGTGAGAAAAAACATTTTAGTTTAGTGTCAAGCATTAAAGCCTTGAAGTGGGGGGTTTTGTGTGGCTTTGCTTCAGGGGCCCGTCCTTCTTCGAAGAACTGGTCTTTGATGGAATGAATGCATATCACCCATCTCACTTCAAGCCTTGCAGTTCTTCTGAAAGGGAGTTAGGCAAATAAATATTCACAGCCAATTTTGTAAGATGTTGATAGAACACAGCTGGCAAACTGACTATTTTATCAAATTTAAGTGTATTCATTAAAACTGACCATATACTTAGTGTCAGGTTGACTTTTTACAGGCAGCTTTTGCTTTGAAGACACTGATTACTGTATGTGGAAGAGGTACGGGCCCTACTCTTTTTCACATATAACTTTGTCTTTATTGGCAAAAGATGCAACAATCTAGTCAAAATAACAAATGTTATCCCTCACCCGTGCCTTGCACCGACTCACACAAAAACATGTTTGTGTTAAGATGAGAGTGAAGTCATTATAGACACGCACGCACACGCACCACGCATACACATTCACACAACTCAAAGGTATAAAATAGGAGGCGCTCGGATGGATTTCTGAGGTCTGCCGTGGGTCTGATCAACGCCCGGTGTTTGTTGCATTGATGACATCTCCTGCCGAACGAAGAGGCTTCCTCGTTGGTATCAACGGTGAGGGATTTGATCCTTTACATCAATGCCTTTTGAGTGTGTGTAAAAGCTTGAGGCTTGCTGTTATTCGTGGCGGGGTTTAAATTGATACTCGATCCTAGCAAATAACAGTGTGTGTGTGTTGTTATTGAGCATGTTTATGCTTTGCAGAGTTTTATTGTATCTGTGGCAACTTTTTATTAAAGCATACTGAAGTACACAGTTCTGAGAGTGTGTTTTCATTGTGCCGACCTTTTTCCCGAGTCCTGCACATTATAAAATAAAATATCATAAGACATTTTGGCGCTGCGAGCAGGGTATTGGAGAAAAAGGCTGTACAATGTTTACGAAAAGAGATAAAACAGATGCAGGAGTGAAAACTGAGTTGGTGGAAGGGTGGAGTGATGTCCAGTACCAGCAGATTGCTGCATGTTTGCGAGACAGAGGGGGACGCCCTTCTCCTTGTAATGATGCTTTAAATGCTGAGAATTCAGATGATTTTTTGACGGCTTTGAAAACAGTAGAAGTTAAAAAAGGGGCACCTGTGTGTGGTTTGCAGAAACCTGTGTGGATTTGTGCGACTGCATGGAAAAGCTTACATGAAAAGAATCAGCAAATACAGGCGCAAATGTTGAAGTACAAGGCCGCTTCGGAGGAAGCGCAGACAGACTGCTTGTTGCAGAAACAGCATGTGCAATTATTAAATCAGCAGCTGGAGAAAATGACAGAACTTGTAGGAGCGGTGACGCAAGTTACCATGCTGAAGAGTGAAAAGTACAGGAGGAAAAAACGAAGCGTCTCCCAAAACAGAGTCAGAGCTTTTGCCGCTGGGCTGGGTTCTGATTTTGACCGAGCAAGTTGGGATGAGAGTGATAAAAATGATTGTTTTTGGGACAAAAAGCAGGACGTGAGCAGTCAGGTGGAGGTTGCTCCTCCTGTCTCCTCGGTCTCCAGTCAACTGACGACGCGCGGGCCAAAAAGGGGTGCTCAGAAAAACACGAGACCCACTCGCTCTGCTCTCTGGAGAGCATTGATTCAATCAGGGGTTTCTCCTAATGAGATAGACGGGTTGCCTACGGAACAATTGAGGTCCAGATGTCAACAGGAAAAGTTAAAAGTGCATTGTGCTGGTCTTGACTTGGAAAATTTAACACGGGCCCTGAGTGACGTTTTCAAAGCAGCTCCTGCTCTCACCACTTCCTCAGCTGAGCTCAGACTCACGTGCAGCTGTGCAGTGGGGGAGCGGAGCGGGGAAGGGAGCGGGGCTGCTCAAGCTGAGCTCAGACCCACACGCTGCAGTGCAGTGGGGGAGAGGAGTGAGGAGAGGAGCCAGGCTGCTCATGTTGAATCAGACCGAGACTCCTCTGAAAATGAGAAAATCAGAGTGAGAAAAAAAGAACAGAAAAGGCAAACCGAGAACACAGTTATATCCAGATTTGCAGGATTTGATGGACTTCGAATAAATAAATAAAAAGCCAGGCCCCAGAAATAAGAATTACAAATTGGTCAATAGATGATATTAGGCAAATAGAAATTTATTGGAAGAATAAAAATGTTCAAAAAGTTCTGGCACTCGTAGACACTAGGGCTGAGGCTACGTTAATTCACGGAAACCCTAAAAGTTTAAATAGTCCTGTTGTTCCCCTTTCAGGTCTGGGAGGAAACATGATTTTTGGAAAAAGTATGACTATACCTTTAAAAAATGGATTTTGGGCATGGATGTTTTGGCAGGAATGACACTTCATCTGAAACAGGGGCGTTTTGAGTTTGGGGTGGAGCGACCTTTAACGGAGGTCAGGAGACGGTCCTTGTTTGATGTCGTTGTTGTTGTTGTTGTTGTTGTTGTTGTTGTTGTTGTTGTTGTTGTTGTTGTTGTTGTTGTTGTTGTTGTTGTTGTTGTTGTTGTTGTTGTTAAGCATGAGAACAGAGTGAAAGAAATAGAGAAAGTGATTTAAGAGACTGAGGAAATGTGTTTCTCATCTGTTGTGAGTCTGAAATAAGCTTTGTTCTAAAAATGTGAGTGTGTTTGTTTGTGTAATTTGTCAGCTGGAGTGTTAAAGAGACAGGCAGAGGAGAGCATGAGGAGGTGTGTGCGGCGGAGCTACAGTAGCCCGCTCCCTCTGTCCGGGTGTGTGTGTGAGTAGAAGCGGGGTGTGACAGCCCCTGTCTCATGTGTGTAAAAGGTGTGTGTGGTTGTGAGTGTGTTTGGAAAATGCGCGTGTGTACTGCAGCTCTGAGGAGATGTGTGCAGGATGAGAGTAGAGGAGGCAACATATGAGCCGTGGGCCAAGAAAGGTCGGTTAAAATTTGTTTTGTTTTTTATGTACAGCAGTGTTCGTGCATGTGCATTGCGGAATACCAGTGAACAAGAAAGAGCGTGACGTAGGCGCGCAGGTTCGTGTGTGAAAGTGGGAGTTATGCATGGAATGTTGAGCTGAAAAGTTGGAGAATGAGGAGCAGGGGAGGCTAGAGGAAGAATTAAGAGGGAGTTCAGAAGGAGCTGAGACAAAGCAGCTCTAAAAAAAAAAAGTGTTGGTTTTCATGCTTATTTTAAAAGAAAAGGTTTCCAAGTTTTTATTTCCTCTCTCCGAGTTTAAGGAATGAAACTTTTATCTAAAAAAGATCACTAATTTCTGTCATTCTATCTCAGTCTTTTGCTTTTTTCCTAAGCTTGATGTCGTGGTGTGTCGTTGTCTGTCTGAGGACGCGCAGAGGACGACGACGGAAAGGAAAGCGCCTGAGGATGACCAACTCCTGAGAGAGGCGCCTGCGACTGGTGTCGTCTGCTGGGTTCTTCATCGCTGCTGCAGAGCTGCTGCCTGCCAGCGCACCTGAGGATGGGTGTTCGTGCTCATCTGTGATGTGGTGCCTGCCAGCGCACCTGAGGATGGGTGTTCGTGCTCATCTGTGATGGGGTGCTGATGACCACACTTCTGAAAAACGAGACGTGTCCTGATGAGGACAGATGAACAGACAGGACGGCTTCAAATGTCCTGTACATCGGTCCTGCTGGTAACAAGTGTGGACAGAGCGTGGGCAGAGCAGTGGTGTCCGGCGCGTGTAACGTTCCAGTGCAACGACCTTGTGCATCGACCTTTAAGGTGTGCGAGTTGTTCCAGAGGGTGGAGCCACGATCGTGAAGTGCTAGTTTGGGAACATTTTCATTTTTTATTGTTCTTTGAGTTTTTATTTTGTTTTATTTTACCTGAAGTGATAAAAACCTGAAATGATGAAATGAGATTTGTTTTTAAGACTAAATGATTATTAATTAGAGATGACATGCACATGAACAGATATGTGCTATAAACCTGAATAGGTTTTATCTGGACAGTAAAATCGTCCTTGAAAAGTAACTAGGTGCCTTTTTAAAGGATGTATGTGTTGTATGCTTGTGGAAATGGGGACAAAAAGACTTATTGATTGATTAATTGGCAATTCTGCTTTGCAGTCACTCTGGACCCTTTGATGCGCAACAAACGGGCCCATAAGTGCCAAAATTTGTGAAACTTGTGATTGAGTTTGTATGTCTGACTGTCCACTTGAAAGTGTTAAGGGAAGAAGTTTTACAGCTAATAAAGTGAGAATGTGCAGTATCCCTTCTTTACTTTTGTATTTTAGTGCTTTGTTTTGTAGGAAGGATCATATAATTAGATTAGTTGTAACACTGTCTTAGAATGATGATTGAACTTATATTGTGACTGGTAAATGTCCCATGAGGTGACAAGAAAAATTTTCAAAATTAGTCAGAAAAATCATAGGGTGGAATGAAGAGTTTAAGAAGTATTAATGTTTTTCTGACTAAATGTTTATCAATTTTTATGTTAAGAATTAATGCTTAATGCAACACTTGTGAGAAAAAACATTTTAGTTTAGTGTCAAGCATTAAAGCCTTGAAGTGGGGGGTTTTGTGTGGCTTTGCTTCAGGGGCCCGTCCTTCTTCGAAGAACTGGTCTTTGATGGAATGAATGCATATCACCCATCTCACTTCAAGCCTTGCAGTTCTTCTGAAAGGGAGTTAGGCAAATAAATATTCACAGCCAATTTTGTAAGATGTTGATAGAACACAGCTGGCAAACTGACTATTTTATCAAATTTAAGTGTATTCATTAAAACTGACCATATACTTAGTGTCAGGTTGACTTTTTACAGGCAGCTTTTGCTTTGAAGACACTGATTACTGTATGTGGAAGAGGTACGGGCCCTACTCTTTTTCACATATAACTTTGTCTTTATTGGCAAAAGATGCAACAATCTAGTCAAAATAACAAATGTTATCCCTCACCCGTGCCTTGCACCGACTCACACAAAAACATGTTTGTGTTAAGATGAGAGTGAAGTCATTATAGACACGCACGCACACGCACCACGCATACACATTCACACAACTCAAAGGTATAAAATAGGAGGCGCTCGGATGGATTTCTGAGGTCTGCCGTGGGTCTGATCAACGCCCGGTGTTTGTTGCATTGATGACATCTCCTGCCGAACGAAGAGGCTTCCTCGTTGGTATCAACGGTGAGGGATTTGATCCTTTACATCAATGCCTTTTGAGTGTGTGTAAAAGCTTGAGGCTTGCTGTTATTCGTGGCGGGGTTTAAATTGATACTCGATCCTAGCAAATAACAGTGTGTGTGTGTTGTTATTGAGCATGTTTATGCTTTGCAGAGTTTTATTGTATCTGTGGCAACTTTTTATTAAAGCATACTGAAGTACACAGTTCTGAGAGTGTGTTTTCATTGTGCCGACCTTTTTCCCGAGTCCTGCACATTATAAAATAAAATATCATAAGACAACATACCAGCTATATTGATTTCTTGTTTGATTCTAACCAATATGAACATTTTATTGATTGGGTAGAACACTGATCTTTAAGCAAAATATTAAAGAGCATGTTTCATATTGTAATGTTGAGTGGAATGTTCTTTTTGTAAAGCCTGCAGTTATTCCCTGCAGATCAGAATGACATGCGAGAATGTGATTGTTACGCTCCGCAGAGACAAAACATATTTAATGGACACCGGACACAAAAGAAGGTTTAGATTAAAACTTTATTTAACTAAAATAAATGTCTCCAGGCAGCTGGCGAGGTCTTCTCCTGTGCTCCCTCTGGACTTGAGCCCACCTTCATTTTCTTCTGGCGCCCCGCGTCACACAAATCTGGCGCCCCGCGTCACACAAATAAACAAAGTAAAACAAAGTGACAACTGAAAGGTGGACACGATGAGTCTGGCCAAAATGAAAATAACGTCGCTCAGGCTGGGCCAACCCTCTACAGGGCCATCGAAGCCTCCCCAAATGACTATCAACCTGTCCAAAATTCCCTCTAAATAAACATAAGACAATAACTGGACTACCAAACTCACCTGGTCATGAAACGTTCTCAAAAATAATGAAGTAGAATGGTAACCCAGCTCACAATAGCTGCCCCTTCATGGACAGTCGCACAAAATGCTGCTCTCAGGGTCCAAAGACATTCTCACGAGCCCCCGCGGCTCAAATTCTCATCTCTAGGCTGGACTAGTGATCCAATGAGAACTCAAGGTGCTCCAACACACACACACTACTCTAATAAAATAACTAGAGTCCTCACGAGCGCATACCTTTTCAATCACAACGCCCCACAGGAGCTTAATACACAACAACCAGGGTGGGCGGAGATCACTTCTGAGCACACACAAAACATAATCTGTTGCTTACCTCACAAAACTTCATCAGCTTCATCTAACCCAGTGGTCCCCAGACCCAGCCCTCCTCCACATTTGGTCCGGCCCCCAGAACAATTCCAGAGAGCATTTAATTTTTTTTTCATATGTCTATTTGTATTTAATAATAAAGTTGGACTTTTGCAATAAAATGTTCCTTAGTTATGAACTATTTTGAACTATTGTTACACATTTAATTTATTGTGTCAGCGTTTGGGGAAAAACGCTGACACATCCAAAACATGACATTCTGTTCCACCCTTCTGTGGTCTGTGCCCCTATCTGGCAACCCCCAGAAAAAAATCCTAAACCCGCCCCTCTCAAAGACAGAACGGAATAATGGTGAAAAGATTAGGTAAGAGAAAAATTGATTCAGAATGCAGGGCATTTAAGCTGTAATGGACAAACGATTATTTTTTTGTTCAATGCAAAGAAAAGGCTGTCTGTCTCATCTGTAAAGAGGCGATGGCGGTATTCAAAGAATACAATCTGCGGAAACACTATGAATCCTGTCACAAAGACAAGTATGATAGCCTGCAAGGCCAAATGCGAGCAGACAAACTCTCAAAGCTAAAAAGTGGACTGTTAGCTCAGCAGAATAAATTTGTACGCCAAGCGCAGCTGAACTTGGCTTATTATTTATTTAATAAATAATGTTTATTTCCTGGATTTTTTTCTGTGAAGAACCCAGAGAGGGTTATTTGGTTATTATTTATTTTATTAATAGTGTTATTATTTATTTTATTAATAGTGTTATTATTTATCTCCTGACTTTTGTTCTGTGAAGAACCCAGAGAGGGTTATTTTTTTTTTATTCATTCAACCTTTATTTAGTCAGGTAAATCTTTTGAACCTCATGGGCTCATTTACGAAAGCGACCTGCTAAAACTAAAGAACAATGAACAGCAGTGATAGAATTTCATTAAACAATAAACAAACAAACAATAAACAATAGAAAACAAAAAGAGAGAAAAAAACAAAAGATTTTTTTTTTTTTTTAACAAAGTATCAAAAAACTAGCAAAACATTATAAGGTAGACGTATAAAATCAAAGACAGGAACAAATCTGCATTGGTTTTTGCCAGGATTCCAACAGATTCTGAAAACCATTTAGAGAAGTCAAGGTCGAGAGCTTCAGATCTTTTTGTAAGATATTCCATGAAGCAGGAGCAGAATAGGAGAAGGCCCTTTTTCCAAGTTCAGTCCTCACTGACGGAACACTGCAGGTAATCATGTCCTGAGAGCGCACACTGTAGCTGCACTCACGCAAAGACATGTAGGAGGAGATGTATGAGGGCAGCAGACCAAGAAGTGATTTAAAGATGAAAATGTACCAGTGGAAGAGTCTGCGTGAGGTTAATGATGTCCAATTAACCAGTGAATACAGGGTGCAGTGGTGGGTACGATAATCACAACCAGTTATGAATCTTAGTGCACCATGATAGACCACATCCAACATCCGCAGGGTGCTTGTAGGAGCATTCATGTAGAGAATGTCACCGTAATCAATGGAGGGAAGGAAAGTCACAGATACAAGGCGTTTCCTAACATTCAGTGTTAGACATGATCTGTTTCTGAAAAAGAAACCCAGTTTAACTTTCAATTTCTTCACTAGGTTTTCCACGTGGAGTTTAAAAGAGAGATGTGAATCGATCAGGATACCCAGATATTTATAGGAATCAACAAACTCAATAGGGACACCATTTGAAGATAAAATCAGAGGAGGATCTGCTGGAACCGCCTTCCTATTTGAAAAAAACATCCCTTTTGTTTTATCAGCATTTAGGACAAGTTTGAGACGGAACAAATCTGACTGGATGATGTCAAAAGCGGATTGTAGTAACTGGAAAGCCTTAGCTACTGTTTTAGCTCGGCAATAAACAACTGTATCATCAGCATAGAAATGTAAGGATGCATCAGGGATGCAGTGACCTACATTAGCTATGTAGATTGTAAAGAGAGTTGGTCCTAAAACTGAGCCTTGTGGTACACCATTTTTAACTGTTAAATAGCTGGAAGAAGCACCGTTATGTTGAACACATTGCCTCCGATTGGAAAGATAGTTAGAAAACCAACCGATGGTGTGATCAGAGAAACCGATTTCTGAGAGCTTATGACACAGGATGTTATGATCCACAGTGTCAAAAGCTTTAGACAGGTCTAAGAAAAGTGCAGCACAATAGTCCTTAGCATCCAATGCTTCAACAACATCATTCAGAACCTTCAGAGAAGCAGTTGTTGTGCTGTGTTTTTTCCTGAAACCAGATTGATGGAGAGGTAAGATGTTAAATGAGTCCAGATAATTTTTGATCTGAGAGTTTATCAGTTTTTCTTGAACCTTGGCTAAGATGCAGAGTTTAGAGATCGGTCGATAATTGTTCAGTGAGGTGGGGTCACCTCCCTTCAGCAAAGGAAGAACAAAGGCTGTTTTCCAAGCATCCGGAATGGTGTTTTGGCTTATGGATAGATTAAAGATGTGGGTCACAGGGACTGTGATGATATGAGCAGCCAGCCTTAAGAAATAAGGTGGAAGTTCATCTGGACCTGCAGATTTTTTAGGATCAAGATCATTTAACAGTTTATTTACCTCACTGACTGAGAATGGAGAAAAAGAGAAGGTGTGATTAACAGATGGTTGGCTTGTAGGAGGGATTTGATTTGTTGAAGTTTGATTATTAGATAAAGTGGCCGATTTTCCGTTTGTAACTGTATCAAATAAAGAACTAGAAGCAACAAAATGTTTATTGAAACAGTTCAGGATCTCGTGCTTATTTGACACAGGAACAGAGTCAACAAGAAATTGTGATGGGAGGTCAGATGATTGGGGGGTGCCTGAGAGAGATTTAATGGTTTTCCAGAATTTTTTAGGATCGTTTAGATTTTTGGAGGTCTGAGATAAGAAGTAGTTACGTTTTGCAGCTTTAATGGCAGTTGTGCATTTATTCCTTAGCTGCCGAAATTTCAACCAATCAGTGTCTGAGTGTGATTTTCTTGCTGCTGCCCAAAGATGATCTCTCCAGTGCAGGAGATCAGCTAGTTCAGGAGTAAACCAGGGGCTGTCACGGCCCTTTATCCTGAACTGCCGGAAAGGAGCGTGTTTGTTTACAAAGTAAATGAAACTACCACGAAAATAGTTCCAAGCGGTGTTCACGTCATTGATTTGTAGGATATGTTGCCAATCAAAGTGGGATAGATCCCAAAGGAATGACTGTTCACAGAAACGTTTCAAATCCCTTTTTTGGATTATTCTGGGCTTAGCAGGTGGAAGTTTAGTAGATCTAAGAGCTGCTATTACGGAATGATCACTCAAAACGTTAGCAAATACACCTATACCAGGAAATTTGTGAGGTGCATTTGTGAAAAACAGATCTAAGGTGGAAGATTTTTCGGGACATTTTAAGTTTGGTCTGGTGGGAGAATCGATAAGTTGTGTTAGATTGAGAGATAGGCAACATTCCCTGAATTTATCACAGAGGGGGGTCGACTTATTCCAGTCAATGTTGAAATCTCCTGCCATAACAATCTCATTGTGTTTTAAATTTCCTATGAATTCAGTCAGGGAGGATAGAGCTTCAGGTGTTGCGGAGGGGGGACGATAACAACAATTTGATTGTGCTTTCTGGAAAACAATACATTTTTACATTTAGGCACTCCTACAATCGTCACACTTTTTCCTGTTACAAACTGACTCCAGCCCCCCACCAGAGAATGGAAAAGTTATGTGGCCCTCACAGGAAAAAGTTGGGGACACTTGATCTAACCTCTGCTGGCTTCTACAAACCTCTGCGCTCTGTAGACCTCAGCCTAATGCTTTTATAGGTAGGACCACAGGTGAATCAATAACGCTGACTAATCAAGCTTGATTAAAACAGGCTGGGTAAAAAGGTGTTTTAATCTCAGAACTAGCAGACTGCAGCCAACACTAACAACCAAAATAATGGGGCTCAAATAACTGCACCCCCAGGGTGCATAACAGTGATTCCCAAAATTCTTCTTCCTATTCTTTTGGCTGTTTCCTCTTCAGGGGTCGCCACATCGAGTTGTCCTCCATCTCACTCTGTCCTCTGCATCCTCTGTCCTCATGCCAACTACCTTCATGTCCTTTTGACTGCATCCATTGATATCAGCTAAATATCTCATAAACCTTTGGCTGTGTTTTATCCAAAACATTCCGAAAACATTGCATCCAAGTTGGCCATCACAGCTAATGAACATTTTTATAGCCAAGTCTGAGTTTACCTTTGAAAGTCTTACAGAAACTAAGCTAAAACCTGATGTGGTATTAGCTGAGTATCATTCACTGCACCTACTTTAAGTACTAACCAAATGGACGATGTGCGGTCCTTTAAAGAATACTACTTTAATTTTAGCATCTGAATTTTTTGTCTTAAATCCATAAACCAACAGTGCCTATCGAACCATTACAATTTTTATTGACAATCTAACCAGTTTGGTAATGTATCGTCTGTTAGAAAAATTCCTCAGAAATAATAACTCAGGAGTCCAGGACTATAATTTTGACAAACTGTTTTTTTTTTTTTTCTTTCGGCTTTTTCCCTGCGTTAGGGGTCGCCACAGCGAACTAGTCGCATGAAGATTTGGCAGTTGTTTTTACGCCGGATGCCCTTCCTGACACAACCACAGACCACCGAGCAACCACAGCCCTCTGTGTGGAGCAGAGAGCTGATATCTAGGGTTCCCGGGGGAGCAGATGGTGTGGGTTAAGGGCCTTGCTCAAGGGCCCAGAGTGGGGCAGATGAGGGTGGAGACAGGTGTGACTGCTTCACTTATCCCACCCACATCTTTGATGTTGTCGGTACCGGGGCTTGAACCGGCGACCTTCCGATCACAAGCGCACATTCTAATTTTGACAAACTGTATTAAATTAAAATGGCAAGGAAACATTTATAGTTTTGTCTGCCTGGCTGAAAGTTATGTCTGTTTAATTAAGGTAGCTGAAATGTGATGGAAAGTAACAACAGAACTGTGAATTGGTGATCTTTTGTCTTGCAAACACCTTTTGACTTATTAACTTTTAACATAGAAGAAGAACATTCTGACTATAAGAGAAAAAAGAAAACATATACTGTATAATATATACTTTTCTATCACATTATGAAATAATTGTCGTTTTTCATTTAGCTGTTCTTATTTGCGTGTCGCCATAGTGAGTGAACTCACACAAAATATTTGGCAATTATTTTAAGACAGATACCCTTCCTGATGCAACCTGGGCTCAAACCTGCAGCCTGAATATTATGTGGCCATTGCACTGACCACTGAGCTACTGTGGCCCAATATGCCTGCTCTTTAATATACAGGCAGTCCTCGGGTTACAACGGCCTCGACTTACGACGTTTTGCGGTTACGAACGCCCTCCCATTGAAAAGCATTGTTCGAGTTATGCGGTTTATGCGCCTTTACACCAGAAAATACGGTACCGAAACTCAGCGGAAATTTACAGGAGGGAGGCGGGAGCTTGACACGCGCTCATTGGAAACTTACATGAGGGAGAGGGGAGCTTGACGTGCTCAGTGGAGCAGGAGACCTCATTGGGACAGGCTGACCGGAGCAGAGGGGCTAATATGCTAACAGACCTTACTGTAAAACTCTGGACCGCTGGACCGCGCGCAGAGACCTTATTGTTTGGAACGGAGGTTTACGAGGCAGAGAGGCTACAGCTGAGCAATGAGCCAACATGCTAGCAACGAGCTAACATGCTAACAGACATTACTGTAAACACTGTGGACCGTGTGAAGCTGTAGGACCAGCTCCCAGTAAGAAATTAACTCTTGTTTTCCCTTCATTATGGCTCCGAATGTATGTGTTTTTTTATAATTATGTAGGGTAATGTGTTAGGATAGGCTAAATGCTTGGTAAAAATACAGTACTGTACGTATGGGGTGCCGTTTCGATGTATGAGGGGCATGTATGAGGTGCCGTTTGGACATATTTGGACGTATTTTTTGACTTACATTTATTTTCGTGTTACGGACGGGCGTAGGAACAGAAACATCACGTAAAAAATTTATCTGCTCACCTTCCAGTGCCTGTACGGTAATGCACCATCTTATTTAAAGGAACTTCTCACCCCTCACTGTCCTTCCCGCACTCTCCGCTCTTCCAACACCCATCTTCTTCTCACTCCCAGGTCTCGGTCTCGCACAATGGGAGACCGGGCTTTCTCCTGCGCTGCCCCTCGGCTGTGGAACGCCCTGCCCTCATATCTGAGGGCCCCACAGACCGTGACATGTTTTAAAAAAGGTCTTAAAACCTTTCTTTTTATCCAGTTTTTTAAATAATTAATTGTGCTTTTGTTTTTTATTGCACCCAGTTTTTTGAGTATTTTATCTGCATTTTGTGAATTTTAAGTTTTTGATGCAATCATCTGTGAGGCTCCATCCTCTTGGTTGTTCCTCTTCTTTGTTGCATTTATGGTTGATTTTTATCTTGATTTTATTTTTCATTGTAGCACTTTGAGATCTGTTTGATGTAAAGTGCGTTATAAATAAAAGTTATTATTATTATTATAACTTGTTCGTAAGTCGGGGACAACCTGTATATAAAAACAGTTAAAGAAAAGTAAAATATTACGATGTTCTGGAAGTGGGCGGCACAGTGGAACAGTTGGTGGAGCTGTTGCTTCTCAGCGAGAAGGTCGCTGGTTCAAATCCCAGCCGGGGGCCATTCTAGGTGGAGGTTGCATGTTCTCTCCGTGCATGCATGTGTTTTCTCCAAGTACTCCAGTTTCCTCCCACAGACCAAAAACATGCATGCTAGGCTGACTGGTAACTCTGAATTGTTCCTAGGTGTGAGTGAGAGAATGAATGGTTGTTGGTCTCGTTTGTCTCAATATGTCCCTGTGATGGACTGGAGACCTGTCCAGGATGTCCGTCGCATCGCACATGACTGCTGGATGTGGGCCCCAGCGACACCCGTAACCTGAAAAGGAAGAAGCAGGTAAAGATAATGGATGGATGGATGTTCTGGAAGTTCTTCTATTAAAACTTCAGCATACTGTATTTACTGGTGTATAAGTCGCATCAGTAAAAAAAAAAAAAGCATCACCAAGAGGGAAAAAAAAATATTTAAGTTGCTTTGGGAAAAAAGTCACATTTATTATGCGTCACCGCTGACCCATCGTGTATATTATGTGTTTATTTAATGGTCTAAACAGCTTCATTTTGCGTGGGCGGTGCGACTCCAACCATCCATCCATCGTGGTGGGAGCCGCTAGCTCTCCGGCATTCTTCCACCTGCACCAGCTGAGTGAAGCGAGCACAAATGGGATGACTCGTTGTTGCAGTTCTTAGAAATTTAAAGCATCAGTCAAAAATTGTGTCATGAATATGGAGAAATTTTTTATATAAGCCACTTTGGTGTATAAGTCACAGGACTGAAATCTGTGCAAAAATACAGTGAATTATACACTGGAAAATACGATAATTTGCAGAAAGTAAAATATAGAAGTTCTGTTTTAATGTCAGTCGCAGCACGCGTGTTTGCATAGTTAGTTTAAACCTGGTTGCTTTATTATGATGCCAGCAGGAGTTAAAGAAGCACTAAAAGACCTTAAAGGGAGTGTTAGAAATCACATAAAAGCCTCTTAATCACAAATAAGACGTCATTAATTTATGAAACCTCAACACAGACAAAACATTTTATGAAGAACTTCAAGGCACAGGCAACAAAGGAGACCAACCACTTAGTGCAATTTAATGCGTGTTAATAATTAATTCCTATTTTAGCAAAAGTACACTTTAAATGTGATGTGTTTCCACATTATTTAGTCTAACCTTGTACTCATCTTGGCACAACAACAGCAGTTACAAGGACACTCTGGTGAATTTCTAGAATTTAACCTTAACAGTTAAATTATTTACTGCGGGGGGCAGATTGTGTGACCTCCACTTTCCTCAGTCCCAAACCCTTCCTCCCTTCGCTGGCTCCCTCAACCTCTGACACAATCCCTACCCCTCCTTAAGCCATGCTCAGGGAATCTAATCACATATATTTAAGATCGCAGAACCTGATACGAACTTCCTGCTGCAACCAAAGTAAAGGTGATATGATTTTATCCACTGACAGCGTGCCATGAATCCCAACCATGGCCTGAGTATATTATTTATCTGCTCAAAAGGACCTTTTTGCCCTTGATGATTTTAGTCAATCTCCAGTTTTCTTTTTTGGTTTTGATGGGAAGATTGAAGAAGAAAGTGTTGTGTTGTCATCACTGTATGGAAATATTACAATGATGACATTAGTTCTCTGCATTTACCCCATCACATGTGAGATACACCTAGGTGGAGCAGTGGGCAGCAACGTAAGCCGGGGAGCGATTTGGGATTAGGTGTCTTGCTCAAGGACACCACGACATGTGAGTTGAACTTGCAACTTTCTGGTCCCAAGTCCACTGCTCTGCCTCTACACCCGGGGTTCTCAAACTTTTTGGGTTCAGGGACCCCTTACAGGGGAGAAACAGTTTCAGGGACCCCCTCATAATTATTTTCTTCAATTCGTCTCTTCAGTGCAATGGAAATATTTGTGCAACATTAAAACATGTTCTTTAATAGTGATAATACATTTCTTATACTTTTAAACATGGGGTATTTCTCATTCAAGACACAATAAAAAAAATGTAATTGCAACTTCTAAAAATGACAGTTTTGATAAATTAACAGCATCATAAACCACTTTAAATCTTTACTTATATACACAATGAATGGGAAATGGACTGTACTGTACTTATATAGCAACTTTCTATCTTAGCAAGATACTCAAAGCGCTTTACACTACAAGCTGTGTCTCATGCACCCATTTGTGCAGCATAGATGCATTCATTCATTCATTCATTCAACCTTTATTTATACAGGCTAGCCTCGTTGAGTCACGGGGACTCATTTACAAGAGGGACCTGTCTCACTCACACCAAACAACCATCCACTCTCACACTCACACCTAGGGTCAATTTAGAGTCACCAATCAGCCTAACAAGCATGTTTTTTGGTCTGTGGGAGGAAACCGGAGTACCCGGAGGAAACCCACGCATGCACGGGGAGAACATGCAAACTCCACCCAGAAAGGCCCCCGGGCCGGGATTTGAACCGGCAACCTTCTCGCTGAGAGGCAGCAGCTCTACCAGTTGTGCCACCGTGCTGCCAAATCTATACAAATCTATACAAATAGATCTATACAAACACTAGATTTATACAAATAACAATCAGTGCTTTATCATATTCATGCCCTGATGGGACACACATCGGAGGCAATGAGGGTTTAGTGTCTTGCCCAGGGACACTTCAGCATGCAACTGCTGGTGGAATCAAACCCCCAACTCTCCCATTGGAGGGCGACTGCTCTAAGTCAGCCACAACAGCCCCAATGAACATAATAAATGAATCGCCACTTCTTCAAATTGTTACAGAAAACTACATAAACTGAACAGTCATAACATCAGTAGTCACACCAAGTAACAGGGCTTCATTTGCAAACTGATCGATGCCGGAACGCAAATAGCGGGCGAGTTGGCGGGGTGGTGTGAGGGGTCTGGAGGTTCTCCCCCAGAAATGTTTGAATAAAGTAGATGTAATGTCCTGCATTTTGGTTTTAACGGGGTGTTAAACAGCCATGTGCTTTTAAATAAAGTAAAATTTCCCACCTACAAGCACCGGCTCATGAACCCCCGGGGGTCCGGGGACAAATGGTGGACAGTAACGAAGTGCACTTACTTGAGTACTGTACTTAAGTACTCAAGTAAGTATCTAAGTAACTAAGTATCTGTACTTTACTTGAGTATTTGTGTTTTTGGAAACTTATGACTTTCACTCTACTACAAACATTTCTACAGTAAGTCAAATATTGTATTTTTGACTCCACTACATTTCTAGGAAGCTTCTTGGTACTCGTTCCTTTTGGCTCAGCTTTGTATCCGCTGTTGCTGTTTTTCTTTCCTTAAATGCAGCTGTCCAGTTGCTGATTCAGATATTATGCTAGATTCATATGTACAGAGCATTCATTGTTTTGTAAGCTTCTATGTTAAGTATGGCAGTACTTTCACTTATTGTTACTGTTTCCTCTCCTGTGTTAAGTTGTTGCTGTCATTATATGCACTTTTACATACAAACAATGTGGATTATGAATACTGAAACTGAGGAAAAGACTAAATGTGCATCATCTGTTAGGATTTCCATGACTTTCCACAAACATCTAAAATGAAGGAAGATATTTGAAGTTTTTAGGTTTTATTAAGGCATGTGGTGTTATAGTGGTTCTACATGTCAATACATCATTCATTCATTCATTCATTCAACCTTTATTTATACAGGCTAGCCTCGTTGAGTCACGGGGACTCATTTACAAGAGGGACCTGTCTCACTCACACCAAACAACCATCCACTCTCACACTCACACCTAGGGTCAATTTAGAGTCACCAATCAGCCTAACAAGCATGTTTTTTGGTCTGTGGGAGGAAACCGGAGTACCCGGAGGAAACCCACGCATGCACGGGGAGAACATGCAAACTCCACCCAGAAAGGCCCCGGACCGGGATTTGAACCGGCAACCTTCTCGCTGAGAGGCAGCAGCTCTACCAGTTGTGCCACCGTGCTGCCCAATCCGATGGTTTCAGAGAAGGTTCTGTAAAATCACTCTAAACAATACAGCAATGTACTGATATTAGAAAATATAATTTGTACTTTTGAATACTTGAGTATTTATAAATGCATGTGCTTTTGAATACTCAAGTATATTCAAAAGTAAGCACTTCAGTACTTTAACTTGAGTAAACGTTTGACTGTGCAACTTTTACTTGTATTTGAGTAAGATTTGACCATGAGTATAAATACTTTTACAAATGTACTTAAGTACTAGAAATGAGTACTTCACCACTGCCGAGGACCCCAGCTTGAGAACCACTGCTCTACACCATCTCGATTCCTTTACTGAGTGTAATTACTGAGGGATAAACAATGTTTAAGTTGGTGGCCATGAACTCTTTTTCTTCTTGATTTGATGAAATGTGTTGTATGGCTGTTTAATCAGTCTTGCAAAATATCACAGTCTAACAAATTCCTTTCATAAACCTTTGTTCCAAGAATATTTTCCACTCTGATAAAGCCCCATCAGCCATATAAGGCATCGTATGGTTTGAGATTTAACTCCTTCAATTATTTTTGTAAAATAATTGCATTACCGGTATATCTTTTACAATATTAGAATGTGTTGCTGATCCACTGACGTGATTTTTCTACTATTCATCAAATTACTCAAAATATATATATTTTATCATTTAAATATGTTAGTTTTTGCAAACAAAATGATAAATCACTTTAATTTTGCTTTAAAAGTGATTTTGAACTTCAAGCCGTGTTTAATCATGGGAAATCCGTTTACACCTGAACGCACCATCTGTGATGTAATGTCCAGAGTGAGAGGCAGAGGGCTCCAGTCTCTTCAATAGCGGACATTTTAAAACTTGACTAATTTATCAATCTAGGTGAAGATTTGAGCTATTTGTCTTCATTTTGGGAAGCAGAAAATAGTTTGGGTGATGGAACAAGAAACAACAGGATCTAATTTAGGTCTGATGCTGTATCAGACTGACCTTCATGTGGAGCTGCGCACACCGTGACAAGCTCAGAGCTCTGCCTCAACTCTGGACATTACATCACAGATGGTGCGTTCGGGTGTAAACGGATTTCCCACGATTAAACACAGCTTGAAGTTCAAAATCACTTTTAAAGCAAAATTAAAGTGATTTATCATTTTGTTTGCAAAAACTAACATATTTAAATGATAAAATATATATATTTTGAGCAATTTGATGAATAGTAGAAAAATCACGTCAGTGGATCTTTAAATTTCATATCAAAAGTATACAGATATGATTACAAAATTAGGTAAAAGTAACAAAGGCAATTTTGTTCATTTTAATTTAACTTTTTCCAACAAAATCAAGAGCTTTGTGTGTATGGAGAAGGAAACATATCAGAGGAACGGTCTCCTCCCTGGACTGACTGGGCCTCCTCCTGGACAGAATGTATAAATGTTTTTTCGGAGCCAGTGGTCTGCATGTCGAGCAGTCTGTCAAGCACCCCTTCCTGTTCCTGTGAAGCAAAAAAAAAATGCTTTTGCTGAATCACATGCCACAGTAGCATATTCCCAGAGCTCCCCGAGCTCAGTAAAGAATAGCGAGGAAACATCAGGCCATCTGATCAAAACCGTGACTGAACAAGCACCGAGCCTGCCCCGTATTTTTCATAAACAGCCTCTGGGTTTAACATCCTTCATCTCTCCAGTGAGCCTTCCCTCTCCAGAAGCCACGCTGCTCTTGCAACTCTTGGACTCTCAAAAGGAGACTCAAACCTTTGATGCTCCATACGATTGCTTCGTTCTTTCACTTTAGTCCGAGTCGAGGATAATGGCCCGTGTCCACCTGTAAACACCAGTATGATCAACATTTTAGTGTTTTGTGCTGAGTTTTTGGTGATTTATTAATTTACGTCTTTGTTTCACCCTTTTTGAACTCTGCATTATTTATGTGTTTACTTAAAGCTATGAGGATCAGCAGGATTAACTGACACAGCAACGGTAAAAGCACCAGCATGTGCACAAACTGCTTTATTAGAGCACAATCTCTGAATACTTGTATCACAGATTCTGGGCAACTAATGTTTCTATTTGTAGTGTTTTCACAGTGGTAATCACACAATGAAAGTGAACTTTACTCTCAGAGTCTTTTTATGTGGCTGAACAGCACCTAAACTGTGTTTTAACATGATCGAATAAAAATAAAAATAAAAGAGCAATCATTGAAGGAACCCCCCTCTCTAGCCGTTTTCGCATTGGCCAGCCCTCAGTGGCCCGGGCCGCCCCTGGGTGGCTCTGGGCCACCCGCGTTCATTACGCATTTGCCGCAGAGCCGCCTTGAAGTGGGTGGGCAGTTCTCTGGAAGTGGGTGGGGTGCTCTCTTCACGTGGGTGGAGTGTTCGTGTTTTAAGAGAGGAGACTCCGCTAAAAAAAATTGTTAGCTGGATATATATATATTAGTGTTTCTGAGTTTAATTTTTGTTAATAACTGATCACAAATCAGCTTATGTTACAACGTAAATAACAACGAAGCGCGCACCCATTTCCGCCTTTCAGCGCGACCTGAATGTCATTAAAATATAACTAATATTGTCTAACTGTTGCGCGCAGCCAGGGTTTTAAAATATAACTAATAATCTCTAACTCCTTTGCGTATCTAGAATGTCAAGAGTGGTGATTCCTTCATAAGCAACGTGAACTCCTAAAAAAAACAATCTGCCGCCGTGGCTTACGGCGTTAATGCTGTTGTGTCTTGACCAGACAAAGCGGGTTTGCGTCCCACCTGGGACAATGTTTTTTTTTACGTTTGTCTTTTATTGGAGTAAATAAAAAGGAGTTTGTTTGGTAGATAAAAAGGAGTTTGTTTGGTAAAATGCTTAGCCTGGTTAAAACCACACCCTGTCCTTCACTTCGCTTCAGACTAGGGTCTGGGACCTCTCCATTTTAAAACGATTCTTGCTGGAGGCGTGGGCTCTGCTGAGGAACAAAACCATTGGATATTTTGAACAGGGAAAGCATTCTGCTCCCTCCCCTCAGAGCCACCCCCCGTGCTCTGGTGAACTTGACAACTGCTCCGCCTCCTGCAGCTTTTCTCTTGCTGCCGGCTGCCGCGCTGGAAATTCTGTGTTTATATGTTAATAAAACGTTTTAATAAAATACAATAAAACCATGGATCGCTGGTCCAGCTCACCAGAAGACCAGAACATCTGATGGGACTCGGTCAGCAACGTAAAACCCGAGTTTAATTCTCGTGACAGCCATTTCCTTGTTCATTTCAGCGGAGGGAGAGAAGGAGGAGGGCGCGAGCGATCACTTGACTTTTGGCCCAAAAAACAAAAGAAAACTCCAGATAAGGGATTAAGAAGGGGAAATTAATAAATTTGTGTCACATATAAAACAGTTCTGCATCGCTTTGCATCGCTTTGAATGAGAACATGCCGGTGCTCGCTGACTGCGCGCTGGCAGAGCCCTTTTATAGGGCTCTGCGCGCTGGGACAGGTGGGGGCGTGGGTTAGGGTCCAAAACTCCGTCCCTTCTGTTCTCTGATTGGTCCGAACAAAAATCTACCGGAGAAATGGTTGTTAATGAGAGAAGTCCCAGACTGTGCAGTGAAGGGAAATGAGAATTGAGCGGAGCTGTGCAGGAAGGCGAGGGCCAGGCTATAAAATGCTTAACAAAACTCCTTTTTATTTACTCTAATAAAAGACAAACGTAAAAAAAAAACATTGTCCCAGGTGGGACGCGAACCCGCTTCGTCTGGTTAAGACACAACAGCATTAACGCCGTAAGCCACGGCGGCGGATTGTTTTTTTTGGGAGTTCACGTTGCTTATGAAGGAATCACCGCTCTTGACATTCTAGCTACACAAAGGAGTTAGAGATTATTAGTTATATTTTAAAACCCTGGCTGCGCGCAACAGTTAGACAACATTAGTTATATTTTAATGACATTCAAGCCGCGCTGAAAGGCGGAAATGGGTCCGCGCTTCGTTGTTATTTACGTTGTAACATAAGCTGATTTGTGATCAGTTATTAACAAAAATTTAACTCAGAAATACTAATTCAGTTAACAATTGTTTTAGGGGTTTCTGTAGTTAAATATGAATGAAATTCAACCCTCGCGCTGAGGTTGTTTGAATGAGTCCCGCCC
>JBBPBX010026856.1:6026-22605 GCA_038048925.1 Garcialebias charrua
TATATATATATATACATATACATATACATATATATATATATATATTTCATTTCATTCAAATTTATTTGATCAAGGACAGTACAATAAACAATGTTACATGTTAAAAACGAAGCAACCGTTGTCTTGCACAAAGGTTTTCTAGCCACAGGCTAATTTGCAAACCCAGTCCTTGGTTGGACTTTTCTATAAAAACAGCTAAAATAAAATTAAAATTTAATTAAGATTAAACAGTTCCCTATATAAAAACATCTAAAATAAAATAAAAATTTAATTAAGTTTAAATGGATTAAACAGTTCCCTCACACACAGCTGCTCCTCTGTCCCCATAGGGTTCAGTGTTCACAGAGTTGGTTTTGTTTCAACCATTTTTTCACCTGTGAATTAAAAACTCTAAGATCAGTCAATGTTTTTATTGCTGATGGTAAACTGTTCCAGATATGAGGACCTTTAAATGAGAAGGAGCATTGAGCATATATATATTAGTACTGGACAATAATTCAATAACGATAAATATCGCGATATACTTTTATTCAATAACGATGATATGAAGTTTTAGCATATTTTCGATATTTCGATAGGATTTTACAACGTTTCACTGATGTTTTTCTTTTTCTGTTCGGGTTGGAGCGGCTGCTTCAACAACCCGCCCGGACAGAAAAAGCTGTGACACAAAACGTGCGTGGTGACGTCGTTGTTACGCAGCGCTCACTCCAGCAGCAGGCGTTAGCGGTAGCAGGCTAAAAGCTAAGCTAGTCTCCAAAGCGCGTTAAGTTTTCGCTTCAAAACGAGTCAAACGAGTGCTCATGACCGTCAGAATGTGACTGAACAAAGTTTCACAAGCGAAGAGAAAGCAGACGACATCACTGATGAGAGGAAAGACTAATTTGTCGGTGTGGACGTAGTTCGGTTTTGTTAAACTGCAGGTCTCATCTGCAGCGAGTCCTACTCGGTTTCTTTATTTTGCAAAACGTGACGGAGTCGTTCTAACTAGCGGTGGGAACATCTAACTTGTTTAATCTGAAGAGTTTCCACTCTATGGAATATGATGAGAGTCAGAAGATGACGCACAATAAAGTTTGAGCCAACGTTTCCCTGAAACTACGACGTAAACAAACAGCCCCAGCGCTGCATGTTTTTTTTATTCAAAATAAAACGAATTCATCAGAAGTAAAAAAAACACTGAATGAAAAGGTGCAGAAAGACGAAAATAGTGTTATAAAATCTGCCCCTTGTTTAAAAAATACAAAATAACTACAAACAACAACCTTCACCTGCACCACACCTCCCCAACAACTGATTTAATCATCTTAAAACATATAAATAGTTTTAGAAATGTTTATGGTGATATCAAGTCAACACAATCCTGTTTCCTGATTTACAACTCAGCTCCTTCAAACTAGTCCTAAATGGAGGTTTTACAAACATTTACATTCCCTTCAGGGTTTAATAACTTTAAACAAATTTTAATTGAATATTTGGGGGTAATTTTTTTGTTAGTTTTATACATGACTTGTAAAATACTATGTTCAACCAAATCATAAAATTTTAATAATTTAAACAGATGAAATATTTGTTGGGTGACCATAGCACTTCCTACTAATAATTCTTATAGCTCTTTTTTATAAAATAAAAACAGGGTTTGTAATAGTTTTACATGCTTTTCCCCAAACTTCAATACAACAGATTAAATATGGAACAATCATTACATTATACAATATATTCAAAACTTTGTCATTCAAAAACTATTTTACTTTATACAGTAATGCAATTGATTTTGTTATTTTTATTCTTAAGTAATTTCCATGAGATTTCTATGTCAGCTTCTTATAAATAACAACACCCAAAAGTTTTATTTAATTAACTATGAATTTCAATGCTGTAAATTTTAAAGATGTTTAAAGTTAAAACTATTAATATTGACACAGTTGAGAATTTTATGGCAAGAAAGTTCATGCTCAATAATCCAGGTACCAAATCCAATAATTCTCAGTCGGGTCATCTGGACAGTTTCTTTTTATAGAAACTGGATGGAGGATGAAACGTTTCTATAAAAAAGAAACTGTCCAGATGACCCGACTGAGAATTATTGGGTTGAGAAGTTTATGTTTATTTGATGGTGATTTCCATCTTTTTGGAGGCTAAATACAAATACAAGGTGAACATTAATTTATTTGTATAGTTTATAGTTTTTTTAGGCTTTTATATTGTTTATATCGATATCGAATTATATCGTTATCGACCGAAATTAAGAACTATATCGTGATAAAAATTTTGGCCATATCGTCCAGCCCTAATATATATATATATATATATATATATATATATATATATATATATATATATATATATATATATATATATATATATATATATATATATATATATATATATATTAGGGGTGCACCGATTTCAATTTTCTGGCCGATCACCGATTTTTAGAAAGTCTGACCTGCCGATTCCGATTTTGGCCGATACCGATTTTCAGGTGTTAAAAGGTCAAAATGCACCTTAAATTTTCCAATCTTACTTTATTGTAAACGAAGTTTAACCATAAAAAAAATCAGTTCTTTTTACTCTTTCACTTGTTACATTTTAAAAAACAAAACAAAAAAAGATAATGCAGCATGTGTAACATTTTCAAGTCAGTGGGTAATAAGAATTAACACTCGCACAGGTAAGTTTGTCCTCACAGACTTATTCCAGTCACTTTTTCATTAGTGGCAGGTTTTTCTTGATGAACAAAAGCATTTCTGCTTTGTCACCAGACAGGCGACTTCTTTTCTCATCTACTACATGTCCAGCCAAGCTAAACAGGCGCTCGCTTTCAATGCTTGTGCATGGGGCAGAGAGATTCGGGCAAGTAGAGCAAGATGAGGGAAACAATTTTCATTGATCCTCCAGTAGACCAATGGGTCCTGACTCCTTTCAACAGGAACCTCCGATAGGTAGTTCTGTACCTGCATAGCTGAAGGGCTGGCCAGCTGTTGCTCCTTTTCAATGTTCTCCTTTAAGATTTCATCTTGAACTGCAAACAGTAGACTACACCTTTTTGCTGCAGATTCATCGATGTCAGGAGGATGTCAGGAGGTCCCACTTCAGAGAATGTTCCTGCAGCAGGTGTGCATCTGGTCCCCCCCTCTGCTGAGAAGTAGCGATTCTTGTACCTTGTTTTGCATAAACAAAGAAAGATGGGTCAATCATTGTGTTTTGTATACATTAAAAGTTTTTTTAATTGCATGTAAATAAAGAAAAGCATATGAATGCATTTCTTTATTTACATGCAATTAAAAAAACATTTAAATTAAATTTAAAATAAACATTTCTTGATTATTGAAATTTTCAATCAAGAAATGTTTATTTTAAATTTAATTTAAATGTTTGTTGAAATATAGTAGTAGAGTAGGCTAAAAGTAATTGTGATTAAAATAGAATACAGTATTCACAGTTACTTGCCTTGGATCCAGAATAGTGGCCAAGCTGCACAGGGGCTCATCATGCTCAAAGTTGATGAATCTTCTCACAACAGCCTCCAGCAGTGTAGCTTTGGCTTTACCCACACCACGGTCTGTGCTTGAGTACTTGCTCATGTTCGAATTGTTCGTCAATCCACTGTGCAGTAAAACTTAACATGGACATTAAACTTACAGCAGAAGTCCAGATGTCTGTTGTAAAGCTGAATGTACAGTATTTGGATTAGCTTTTAGCAGGCTGCGGGTGTCTCCCCAAAGCTTGGCTGAACTCCGGTAACGAAACATCAGAAAAATATATTCGCCTCGGCATATTATTATCGTGGGCTCACGTGCTGCATTAAGCTTCTAAAACTTTTGTCCTCAACGATTGAAAAGGGCTTGTCGTTTAATGGCATGAACTCCATCACTTTCCTCGTGGTAGCTTTGCTCTTTTCGTTGTTCATAAAAGTTAACAGCGACATACCGACTGGCTCTTTGATAGCGCTAGCTTTAGCATTAGCTTAGCTTGGTTGCTCGCTTCAAACGTTGCACACTTGGCTGCGTGGCGATTTCTTATTATGGCGAACAAGGTTTGTTGTATTAAAGGTTTTTGTTGTGGCTCCACCACGACTTACTTCAGCTTTACACAAATTGCGATCTTTTGCTCATTTCAAAATAGTACAACTTCCAAACAGACAACATAGCTGCTCCGAGTGACCTGTGTTGGCTGTTTAACGCGCATGTGCAGACGTGGCCTGGTGCGCGGGTCTGAGTCAGCCCCCTCTCAGCCCCCCACCCCACCTCCTCTCACAGCAGAGAAAAAGGGACAGCGGCTGATTTTCAGAGGCATGTGCGATCGGTGGATAAAATCGGCTTCTCATTTAACGATCGGCCGATCGCCGATTTCCCCAAATTAAAGAAATCGGGGCCGATCGATCGGCCGGCCGATTTATCGGTGCATCCATATATATACATACATACACAAGCTGGATTCCAAAAAAGTTGGGACACTAAACAAATTGTGAATAAAAACTGAATGCAATGATGTGGAAATGGCAAATGTCAATATTTTATACGTAATAGAACATAGATGACAGATCAAAAGTTTAATCTGAGTAAATGTAACATTTTAAAGGAAAAATATGTTGATTCAAAATTTCACAGTGTCAACAAATCCCAAAAAAGTTGGGACAAGTAGCAATAAGTGGCTGGAAAAAGGAAATTGAGCATATAACGAACAGCTGGAAGACCAATTAACACTAATTAGGTCAATTGACAACATGATTGGGTATAAAAAGAGCTTCTCAGAGTGTCAGTGTCTCTCAGAAGCCAAGATGGTAAGAGGATCACCAATTCCACCATTGTTGCACAGAAAGATAGTGCAGCAATACCAGAATGGTGTTACCCAGTGTAAAATAGCAAATACTTTTAAGTTATCAACATCAACCGTGCATAACATCATCAAAAGATTCAGAGAATCTGGAACAATCGCTGTGCGTAAGGGTCAAGGCTGTAAAACTCTACTGGATGCTTGCGATCACCAGGCCCTTAAACGTCACTGCACCTCAAACACGAATGACACTGTCAAGGAAATAACAGAATGAGCTCAGGAAAACTTCCAGAAAGCATTGTCAGTGAACACAATCCACGTGCCATCCGCCGTTGCCAGCTGAAACTCTACAGTGCAAAGAGGAAGCCATTTCTAAGCAAGCTCCACAAGCTCAGACGTTTGCACTGGGCCAGGGGTCATTTAAAATGGAGTGTGGCAAAATGGAAGACTGTTCTGTGGTCAGATGAGTCACAATTTGAAGTTCTTTATGGAACACTGGGACGCCATGTCATCCGGACCAGAGAGGACAAGGATAGCCCAAGTTGTTATCAACGCTCCGTTCAGAAGCCTGCATCACTGATGGTATGGGGTTGCATGAGCGCTTGTGGCATGGGCAGCTTGCATGTCTGGAAAGGCACCATTAATGCAGAGAACTATGTTCAGGTTCTAGAACAACATATGCTCCATCTAGACGTCATCTCTTTCAGGGAAGACCCTGCATTTTTCAACAAGATAATGCCAGACCACATTCTGCAGCAATCACAACATCATGGCTACGTAGGAGAAGGATCCGGTACTGAAATGTCCAGCCTGCAGTCCAGATCTTTCACCTATAGAGAACATTTGGTGCATCATAAAGAGGAAGGTGCAACAAAGAAGGCCCAAGACGATTGAACAGTTAGAGGCCTGTATTAGACATGAATGGGAGAGCATTCCTATTTCTAAACTTGAGAAACTGGTCTCCTCTGTCCCCAGACGTCTGTTGAGTGTTGTAAGAAGAAGGGGGGATGCCACACAGTGGTAAAAATGGACTTGTCCCAACTTTTTGGGATTTGTTGACACCATGAAATTTTGAAACAACATATTTTTCCCTTAAAATGATACATTCTCTCAGTTTAAACTTTTGATCTGTGATTTGTGTTCTATTCTGAATAAATATTAGATGTTGGCACCTCCACATCATTGCATTCAGTTTTTATTCACAACTTGTTTAGTGTCACAACTTTTTTTGGAATCCGGTGTGTACACCTAAAAAAAAAATTGTTAGGTTTCAAAAAGTATTAAAAAAAATTCTGACTGAGATCTATGGCTTTAAAATGTGTGAATTCATACAAAATATTTAACTCTTTCCACTTATAAAAATAGTTTAGAAGGAAGGGTGGTGAAAGTTTACATTCAGCAAATAAATGCAGTTTTGGAAGCTACAGCATCTTCATTCAGATCAAAAATAAATCTGTTTTTGTAAAAATTAACCATCACAGTGTCCGGGTACATTACAGAGACACGAACAAACGAGAACGTTTTTGACCACGGTGCAAAACAAGCAGCAACTTTTGCAGCTGTACGTACATCACAGGTGCTTTTTCAAAGATACCACCAAGATTACTAATGTGCACTAATGATTAGGAACATAATTCTGTCTGCAAGAGGCAAACCAAAACATTATTTCCTTACATGCTACTACACAGGTGCCCTTTGATTTCAGCTCTTTGGACACAGCATGTCTGCAGTATTTTTGTGACGGTCTGAAATAAGAGTGAGATGAAAGCCAGTTTTAATAACAAAGACTCCCCTTAACGTTCTCACATTCTCATTTGGCAACATTTTCTCAGAGAGCTGAGCAGTGAAGAGAGCCAGATGTTAGAGCACCTGGCAGTAAAAAGAGCCAGTCTTCAGAGCTCATGTATGAGACAAATCAGAAACAAAACTCTGGACAATATTAATCTGTCTACTATTAGAATCGTAGACGGGGCCATGTTTTGCGGTTTGTGCTATGTGTTAACAAAAAGTCCCAGGTATTTCTATGTTTTCAAAATAATTTTGATAATAACTGTAACAATATTAACAATAAATAAAAAAACACTCAAAATCACCAGTTTTCCTTGAAAGCAGTTTTCCAATGTTCTTTCCACCCCCCCCCCAACCCTCTCAAATAAATTCTTCCTGATTAATAAATCAGATTTTTTTCATTCAACCTTTATTTAGTCAGGTAAATCTCATTGAGCCTCGAGGGCTCATTTACAAAAGCGACCTGCTACAAACTAAAGAATGATGAACAGCAATGGTAGAATTTCCTTAAACAACAAACAACAGAAAAAAAAAAAAAAAAAACGTAGGAGAGAAATAGAAAGTGAAATGCAAAGTATCAAAACTAGCAAAACACCACAAGGTAGATGTACAAAATCAAAAACAGGAACATATCTGCAATGGTTTTTGCCAGGTTTCCAAAAGATTTTTAAAACCATTTAGGGAGGTCAGGGCCGAGAGCTTCAAATCTTTTTGTAAGATATTCCAGGAAGCAGGAGCAGAGTAGGAGAAGGCCCTTTTTCCAAGTTCAGTCCTCACTGACGGAACACTGCAGGTGATGATGTCCTGAGAGCGCACACTGTAGCTGCACTCACGTAAAGACATGTAGGAGGAGATGTATGAGGGCAGCAGACCGAGAAGTGATTTAAAGATGAAAATGTACCAGTGGAAAAGTCTGCGTGAGGTTAATGATGACCAGTTAACCAGTGAATACAGTGTGCAGTGGTGGGTACGATAATCACAGCCAGTTATGAATCTTAGAGCACCATGGTAGACAACATCCAACATCCGCAGGGATTTTGTTTGGATATATATACAGTTATTATTAATTTAAACAAAATACATCAGGCTGGACTTTTCTATTTAGTTCATGCAATTGTTTTTTCGTTTTAGCGGTAAACAGAGTTTTGACCGTTACAATGAAAGTAATGCCTAATTAGATATCCATAAACACAAAATATGGGTTAAAGCAAAAAAATAAAAAAAGAGGGTAGCTCCGGCTTTCTATTTTACAATGAAATCAAACAAAAAAAAAAGTGGGCTAAAAAAAAATTTAAAATAAAAACATAAAAACCTGGACCTTTAAACTTCATGTTTTAAAACCATTATGGTCATGTGGTATGATATACATTTTAGAAAGTTTACTTTGTCATTAGTTTATATATTTCTGTCTTTAAAATACCTTTGTTTCAAAACTTAAAAAAAAGGTAAAAAACTGTAATAAAATGAATGCAAAAAAAACTCTGTTTCCTCTACAAGCATACAAAACAACTCTACAGTTTTGGTAACTGTTAACACAAATCACAAATGTAAAAAAAATAAACAAGACATAAGCCAGCATCAGTGAGCTTGGTACAAATGATTCATTATATTGACACAGATGAAGTTATAAAAAATAAGTTACAACAGAGGCCCCTGGTTCCTTCTCTGACATCAGGACGAGAACTGATGCAACGCACATGTTCAATAACAGCCAACAACCCACTGTATCCTCCATTTTTTGCAACTGCACCCAGTTTCTTGCAACAGAGTAATTTCAGTTTGCCATGTCAGCAAAATCAAGCCAGGAGTGTGCATTTCCTACAACCAATTCAGACCTAAAGCTGTTCTCCATATTTGGTCCTGTTTTGTAATATTACTGATTGAAACTAAGGCATTTTATCACTGGCAAAATCATTAATCATAGCTCTGTAATAAAAGCGTAATTCTTTAGGAATACAATTAAATAATAATCTTTTGACACGTTCTGCACTCTCACATCCTATTCCAGCTTCAAATGCCTGACATTTAAATTCATCTTCGAGAGCATGCTAAGCTATAATACTTCCACCATTTAAAAGCCACATAATTGTTTATCTGCATGGAAACATTGGCTGGCCTTTTCAGATTCCACTTGCAAACTACATTAGTAAAGCTCAAACTGGCAATTATTTGATGATGTCTTTTGGGCAACTTGCTTTCTGACTAAATGCCAAGTCTCAGTGCTGCACGGATACTCCATCACTCAACTACAGGCAGGGTTCTCAAAAAGATGGGCCATCTTTACATCTATTGTGCAAAAAGCTGAAGAGGAGGATAAGATTGAAAATGTAAAGACAACATTTTTAATACTAGTCCCTCGTTTAGTGCGGGGTTCCCTTTCAGTTGGTCTCTCGGTGCAACATACTTGATATGGGAATTGCGCCCCCGCGCGATTACCTGAAGGAATATACTCACGCCTTTAGGGCAGGGGCGTCACCGTCGTGCCAGAGGCCCCGCCCTCTGGGTACTTAAGCGGCTTGCGCCCCTCCATCTTTCTCTTTTTGCCCTTCACCTCGCTTAAACCTGAACTACCTCTTCGCAGGACTTCTCTGTTGCTTTATCGCTCAACCAGAGGTGAGCTTGCTCCCTACATAGAGCGCACAGAGAATTATTCCTGCGTACTGCTGGGCTAGCGAATGCTAGTCCGGCACATTTCTCTTAACCCCAAAGTATTTTCTTCTCCTCTCTCTACAGGTTGCTTCGCTCGACGGCGCTAACTACGCCACAAGAAAAAATAAGCTACCTCGCTAACTCCTAGCGAGCTAGCCAGCGAAAGCGACGCGACAAAGGAGACTTTTCAAGGAAAAAGAAAGAAGATTCTGGAAGGACTCGCTCGCCTGATCTCGGACATGCCTCCAGAGAAGGGAAAGCGAAAGGCGAGACTTCCAAGGAAAACCAATGGGACGGCAAGCCCGACCTCGCGCGCCTGTCCCAGCGGATGTAGTTTTTTCCCTCGCAGCTACGGACACCCACGAGACCTGTCCAATTTGCTTGGGGATGCTGCATGCAAAAGCAGCACTGGGTACGCCCGACTTTTGCCCACACTGCAGCCTCATGATGGATGCAGTGCTGCGGCACCGGGTTGACCTCGTCGCCAAGGCGCCAAGTCGCCAAGGCCACACCAGCGGACGCGGACACGACGGAGCCCCTCACTCCCACGCCGGAGCTAGAGAACATGGCTCTACATGACAGCACACGTGTCGAATGGGGCGACAGCCCTGACGGGCTGGCTCCCATGGTGGACCTAACAGTCGAATTCGACACCCGGGGCATGATGAATGAGGACGAGATCTCGATTTCAGCCTCGGGCGAATTTTCAACAGAGGAGGCGGACCTGGAACTGGAGGATCAGGGTGAAGACCTCTCCCAGACCCCGGTACCTGTGCTCCCAGAAACTGACTTTTCCATCCCTGCTCTGTTCGACTTGTGCCACAGAGCAACGGACGCACTGCACATCCCATGGCCTGAACCCCCGCCTCGCCAACATTCACGAGGCTGGCGGAAAACTATTTCTACTCGAAGTATCAGGCCGCTACGAGGCAAAAGATGCCAGTGTTCCTGGACTTCCTCACACTAGCAAGGCTTGCCGGGCCTTGGCATCTCTTCTCGAGAAATGCTACAGGGCTCAAGGACTCGCGGCACGCGCCATGAACGCGTCCGCGTTAATGTAAGCTTACCTAGCCGAAAAACTGCAACAGCTCCAAACGACAACGGACAAGCAGGCGGCTGCCGAATTTCTGGATGAAACCCGCAGAGCAACAGACTTCGTGCTCCGTATGATGGGGACAGCTGCTGTTGCACAAGGCAAGGGAATGGCAGAAGTGGTCATCGCGATCCGCCACCTCTGGATGACTCTGACGGATCTCCCGGAGGGACAGAAGGTGCCTTTTCTCCACCACTCGATAGAGCCGACGGGATTATTTGGTAAAGCTTTGGAGCAAATTCAGACCAAGCTGGACCAAAGGCGCAGACAGGCCGAAGCTCTCCGGGTGGGCATATCCCGGAGAAGTTTCGCCCCCCTAAGAGAGTCTGCTGGTAGCAGGCCTGCGCAGCCTCGGCACCACTCAGCAACCCGTGCCCCGCCGCAGAAGCGGCCAGCGTACGAGGAGGAGCCCCGGCAAAGACCCCCTAGGGCCCACCTCATACCGAGCACGCATGGAGCAAAAATAGGTTTGTCTTCCGCCAGGTGACCAAACACAGGGACTCCTCGGCGAATCGTGACAACAGAAAAAAAACGTGCCTGATGAACCAGGTCCACGTGTCCACATTACAGGGTCACCCGCCCACGCGGTAACGGGAATGATCCCTTCATGTCCAGACTTTGCTTGTAACAGAACAGTACAATCAGCTGGTATATTTACAACATGCACAAATCATGCCTTCTCTGCTGTGAGTGACATAAAATCATGTACGTCATTGCACAAAAGCACAAATAAAGTTCATGAAACAGTTCCTCTCTGTTTTATTGAAAAAAAAAAAACAATAACAACCAGAACGGGTCTCCGACCTGCAAGGCGTCATAAAGAGAGGCCCTAGCAGAGCGCCTTTGCAATGAGCAGACGCGGAGGCATCTGCGAACCCCCCCACACCTCTCAGGAAGACAGGTGGGGAGGGTCATGTGCTCAAACCCTGGTGCCATTGTGAACAACGGGAGAGCCAATACACTGACCAGACGGACACGTGACATGTCAGCTCCTCAGAGGGGCAAGCTGACAACGTCTGTCAATGGGGGGCTTCATCAGATGTCCTCAGGCAGCTACAATTTTCATACCTCCTCAACAATGACTGTTTTCAGCCGGTTATAGGAAAAAACAAACCAGAGCTGAATCAGATTTCTCTCCCTATTTTTCAAGGGGAACTGAGCTCCTTATCATCAAATAATCTCAAGTCTGCCAAACCAGGAGATACCCCCCCACACTCGCACGATGCAGCTGCTCCTTTGTTATTAACGAGGGACATGAAATGCCCAAGTAGTACTCAGACAGCACGTCTCTCCCTGTTCTGCGCTGATCCAAAACTACTTTCAAATATAATACCCCCAGGGGGTGACACACGGACCCCGGTCGGTCTACCTGGTGCCAACGCTCCATTAAAGCGGAGGACCAGTAAACTGGACCATCACAAGGATCGGAGTGGAGTTAGAAGATCTGCTTGTTTACATAACTCACACCTCACAACAGATTTGGAGGAGGAAGATATATTTTCCGCTCCAAACCTGTCCAATAAAGTCGACAGACGACATTGGCCCTCAATTAACCCTGAGCAGGGTAACTTGGGAGCACATCAACAACAAGGCCTTCCCAATCTGGTTGACCCTCCAAACCTGTCCAATAAAGTCGACAGACGACATTGGCCCTCAATTAACCCTGAGCAGGGTAACTTGGGAGCACATCAACAACAAGGCCTTCCCAATCTGGTTGACCCCCAGAGGTTAACAGCTTCTGTATCACCAGAAGGAGCAATACAACCAATTAGGCCGGGAACATCCAAAAGCCTCAGCTTGTTGGCTGAAAAGAACAGGCGGATGGCATCAGGATTGCCAGAAAATGTGGTATTGACCATACAGAATGCCTGTGCTGGTTCAACACAATCTTTATACGCACAAAAGTGGCGCATCTTTGAAGCCTGGTGCTCAGAAAGAAATATTATTTCTTATACATGCGACTTGGCTCAACTCCTGACATTCCTTCAGGATTTACTGTAAAAAGGTAGTTCTTATTCAACGATTAAAGTTTTCCTATCAGCGATCTAAGCCTGCCCTGAAAGCTGGGGACACAAGACACCCGGAGCACATCCAATCATAATAAGGTTTATGAGGGGTGTCCTTCGGACCAAACCACCCAGCAGGACCTTGACCCCTGGTTGGGATCTTGGCCTGGTCCTGGGGCTCTTTGTGGCCCTCCATTCGAGCCACTGAGCGAGGTTAAGATAGATTTACTATCTTACAAAACTGCTCTACTCCTGGCACTTTGCTCAGCGAAACACGGGGATGACCACGCATTATCTGTGCATCCAATGTGTATCAGATTAGCCCCTGACGGGTCAAAGGTCACCTTAAGGCCTAATCCCGCATACACCCTCAAGGTCTTGACCTTGAACCACAGGAGTCTAGACTTTGATCTCTCCTCCTTTCCACCGGCCCCTGTTCTCACTCAGGAACAGGAAAGGCTACAGGCTCTCTGCCCAGTGAGGGCTTTACGCACCTACATGCAGAGAACAGCCGAGTGGAGGAAAACAAACCAACTGTTCGTCTGCTTTGCAACACCTGCTATAGGGAGAGCCCTATCAAAAAAACGCCTCTCACTTTGGGTGACTGAGGCCATTAAGAGGGCATATAGTAGCAAAGGTTAACAGGTACCCTCTGGAGTGCATGCTCACTCCACTAGGGGCTTGGCCACTTCTTGGTCATTATTCAAGGGCGTACCAGTCGCAGACATTTGCGTTGCTGCAAATTGGAGCTCATTAAACACTTTTGCAAAGCATTACAGTTTGGATGTTACAGCGGGTGACGTCACTCAGGCTGTCCTTTCTAACACACAGTAAAAAGTGGCCTTGAGGTGCCTGTTGGTCACAGGCAGACGTTCACTCTAGCATGCATTTTACTGAGCATTTCAAGGGCGTGAGTGGATTACGTTCCCATAGCAAGTATGTTGCACCGAGAGACCAACTGAAAGGAAACTGAAAGTTATGCACCATAACTCATGTTCCCTGAAGGAAGGGAACGAGGTGCACATAGCTGGCCCTTTTCAATGCTGAAAGCTCGGTGAAGTGCAACTTTGGAGAAAGATGGAGGGGCGCAAGCCGCTTAAAGAGCGACAAAACCCAAATTTAACTTTTTTTAGCTGATAAACTCCCCAGAATGTGTTTAAAATGTTTCAGAGCACTATTTCTGTGTTAATTTTCATGAAATTGTTCGTATTAGTTAAAATCGGCAATATTTGGTCTAAAAACGAGTATCTGTAGTCCTATGGGTTGAGCTGTGGTATTGCACCCTGATTTTCTCATTAGTTTACGTTTCGCACAGTCATTAATTTTCGCACGATGACGTCACAGCCTCTGCTGCCTCAGTATAAAAGTGGAGCCACTCCCCCGAGAAGGTCACTCCCAGGTCACTCCCCTCTCCAGAGTTCAGGGGTTGGATTAGCAACATAGCATTAGCATAGAAGAGCCACGATGTTCCAAGAAAGCTCTTCAAACTGATGTTCACCCACACTTACACCATCAGGTTACAATCCGTTTGGAGGTGAGTACCATTTTACACCTTTCATTCCATAATTTATCTTTTGAGTACATGACGTGTTTCTTCATGTGCTGTGTTTGTGACCTGCAGCTTTGCTTCGGTGTGGCCCCACAAGGTCGTGGCGTTTTTATCTGTTGCTGATCAACGTTAGTTTGTGGTTGTGTTTAAATGCTCAAAATCTAGTGTTTCTTATGAACACCGCAGAGTGTGTGAACTCTTATGAACTCTGATAAAGAAGACCGTGACATAAAAAAACAATGGAGACTAGCTGGCGCTAATTTTAGCTGTTGTACTAGTTACAGTACGATGTTTTAGACACGGTGTACTTTTGCTGCAAATAATAATGTTGTGCATCAAAGGTATTTATAAAATAATGTGTACTTGTGAATGAGTATCATGGCAGCAGCAGTATTTATTTTGCACTGGGTCATCTGTTTAACAGATCAACAAAGTGAAAACAAGTACAGTATGCTTGTTTGTAAGGTGATTAAAATGTGTTCTTTTTTTATTTCCATGAGGCGTTCCACATCCAGGGAATCTGAGCCGTGCTTCACAGACATCAAGCATCAAGGAGACATGTTGACATGTCACTTTGGAGGTGACATGAGAACTGATTCACCAGGTACATGTATTCATGTTTTATTTATTACTTTTGTACCCTAACCTCTGTCTGCAGGTATTAATATTATTATTTAATTATGTTTTTATTATTTTATTTATTACTTTTATTATGGCGGACATTTATATAAAAAAAGTTTAAAAAAAGTTTATGCAACATTAATTCTTGTTTATTTGTTCATTGCTACCTGTCCCAACATTTTGGGGATTTGTTGACACTGTGAAATTTTGAATCAACATCTTTCTCCATTGAAATGTTACATTTACTCAGATTAAACTTTTGATCTTTTCTCTTTTCAGGACTGCAAATATCCAGGGTCGGGATGGAGTGAGGGAAGTCGACCGCTGCATCGTGTCCCAGATTTGTCCTCATGCATGAGGGAAAAAATAAATAAACAAATTGATTACAAAAACTAGTTGTCTATGATTCATTTTATTAACAGTAAGTTACTTCAAAACAACAAAAGGTTCTGAAAACACATGGGACACCACCCCAGCTCCTCTGTTTGGACGCAGTGGACAGCAGAACGAGGAGTCCCAACCACCTTCAGGATGCTCCACCTTCCAGCCAGAAACGAACACCAGGGTCTCAGCTGTACCAACATTGTCGTGGATGCAGGTCTCAGGAGATGAAGCTCTGGCCGAGACTCTGCATCATCTTCTTGGTTAAAGTAATCCTGGCTGCAATTACTCTGTGTGGCTGCTGGGTGCTTTGAGTCATCACAGTTATCTGAAAAGAACATTTTAAAGGATACACAGTACATGTATTGTTAAATTTATTGCAATTGGTTTGGTTTGCATTAAGAAATATTTTCTCATTAATCTTCAGCTGTGCTGTGCCCAGTTTTGATTAGCTGACACATAGCTTAAACAAATACTGTATATACATGTCCTAACAAATATATATTGTACAAGCTTATAGAATGTTTCTAAACACGGATACAGTATTTGGAAACCAAATAAAAGATTTTACCACTGTTTGGTGCTAATTAATAGTCAATTCAAAAAACAATGTGTGTTTAGTTCTGGGTTGCATAACAAAAATAAGCCAAAGCGTCAAACCCTACCCTATAGAGGGTAGGAAAAATCAATATTTTATAATAAAATTTATTATGAAACGTTACTTTTGTAATGTGCTAAGTAATAAGATGTGGCAAATTAAAATGACAAAAACACAGCTGTACACCGCATGCCATGCAGCTAAACAGGTTTTTAATGTGTTCTGTGTTCAGAAGCATACGCATAAGCTGTGTGTGTGTGATTAAATGCACGCAACAACATTTTACAACTGTTATTTTGGTAAAAGTTTAGGTATTACTGAAGACGCGACTATCCGCCATTTTGAAATCTAATCTTGGGGAGGGGTGGGAGTTTACCACTAGAGGGGGCGTGAACACAGGACAACCTCAACCTCCTCCCCTGCTCGACTCTCGACACGCCTATTTTGAGGGAAAATTTCAAACTGCTTCGGGGGAGGAGTTACCGATCCACAGGGTGTGGAGTCGCTCTTTAAGTACCCAGAGGGCGGGGCCTCTGGCGCAACGCTGACGCCCCTGCCGTAAAGGCGTGAATATATTCCTTCAGGTAATCGCACGGGGGCGCAATTCCCATAGCAAGTATGTTGCACCTCGTTCCCTTCCTTCAGGGAACATGAGTTATGGTGCATAACAGGGGCCAAGATGGTGTAGAGGCAGGGCAGCCGACTTGGGACCCGAAGGACCCAGGTTCAAACCCCGGCCACTACACACCTTGGGGTGTCTATGAGTGCACACCTATTTCCCCAGCTCCCCGGGCACTTTCTATGGCTGCTCACTGCACCACCTGGTGGTGGTTGGGTTAAATGTAGAGACGAATTTCGTCTTGTATGGGAAACATACACAGATGACAAAATGTGACATTTATTATAACTTTCAGTTTTCTTTTTGCTATTCTGTTGTGTTTTTCTTGATTTTTAATCTGTTGTCATTTTAAGTACTGTACTGTTTTTTGTTAAGCACTTTGGTCACCATCACCATGGTTGTTTAAAGTGCTATAGAAATGAATGAATGAATGAGCTGCCAAATAGCGAGGGACTTGTGTGTGTGTGTGCGTGTGTGTGTGTGTGTATATATACAG
>JBBPBX010026856.1:23905-37751 GCA_038048925.1 Garcialebias charrua
AGAGAGAGAGAGAGAGAGAGAGAGAGAGATTTTTTTTTAATAGACATGTAAAACATGAAAGTTGAATCTTGCTGTACATCATTTGCAGCCCAGCTCACAAAGCAGACACCCGGGTGGGGGACATATCCTGGATCTGGATCCAAAAATACAAGATGACCTGAACCAGTCAGGGACAGCTGGTCCAGTAATAGATGTCTATAAGCTTAATTACATTTACCATTTTGTGTTTGGTGCAGTGGTTAGAGCTGTTGCCTCATGATAAAGAATCAGTTGGAATCCTGGCAAAAACCAATGCTGATATGTTCTTGTTTTTGATTTTATACATCCATCTTATAATGTTTTGCTAGTTTTTGATACTTTGTTTAAAAAGAAAAAAAAATCCGTATTTCTCTCTTATATTTGTCTATTGTTTAAAGAAATTCTACCATTGCTGTTCATCATTCTTTAGTTTGTAGCAGGTCGCTCTTGTAAATGAGTCCACAAGGCTCAATGAGATTTACCTGACTAAATAAAGGTTGAATGAATGAATTAATAAAAAAGATTGCAGGTTCAGATCCCAGGCTGGGGCCCTTTTGGGCCAAGTTTTCATGTTCTCCTTGTGCACGTGTGGATGTAATTCAGTTTTCTCCCTCACATCAAAACCATGGTACATCTATGAACCTATTTCAAGATGGCTGCCAATTGATTTTAACACACACAAAATGTTCCATATGTTTAGCTCACGTTTGGTGTGGTTTTAGCTGACAGTCATTCTCGACACATCCTCAGAGTGCTGTACGTTCAACTATTTTGCTTATTGAAGTCTGTTTTGTTTGTTTGCTAAATGTCTCACGAAGCACTGAGCAGATTACACCAGTCTTCAAAGAGTAATCACTGGATGAACACCTACTGAGCCTGACTCTAAACCTCTGGCATGAATTCTACACACAGAGTGTTTGTTGATAATGATTCTCAGGTACAGGTCAGTGTTGCATTTCCACTAACTTGGTTCTGTGTTAGAACCTTCTGCAGATTTTAGAAAACCTAAACAGCAAACACAGAAAACAGGTTCTTAAATAATGTCATTTATTTGACAGTTTCCTTTAACAACAATTGGCAGCATCACTCAAAGGGAGATTATCAGAGAATCTGAGAATAAAACAGAAAACCAAGACCCTTTGAAGTGAGATTTGTACACTGGTGGACACTTGTCTTCAGTAAGACAGATGTCCAAGACTCCTGCCTGTTGTCTCTGAAGACACTGGTGCCCCATCAAGCAGATGAATGCAAATAAAGGTAAATACTCTATTAGTGATGCTGACCAAGGCATGAATGCCAAGAAACATTTTTATTTATTTATTTTTACCTTTTGACCTTGAAAAAAACATGATGTAAAAACCAAGAAGCTGCAGAGAACCAGTGGAGGAGGACAGAGGCATGCTGGTCCAACAACACTGCTCTCAGGGGTCACCACAGTGAACTAAATCACTATCAGTAAAGTTGAGAGGGGGGTGAAGGAAGCTGTGTATGTTAAGAGAGAAAAACCTTCTCTTAACAGAGGAGGAGGTCTGAGATTTCAACTTTCTAAGACTTATAACTCAGTTTTGGATTTGATTCCGAAACGTTTTACACTGGATGGGAGCAGGGATGTCTTGTCTGTAAATTAGACTAACAAAGTTCTCTGAGTAGCCTCTGTTGTTGTTTGGGAGGTGTTTTTTGTCAATTTACATACAGTTTTGTGTCTTCTACCAGAGACCTCAAGGGAACCTCCTACTGTTAAGGTGTGATCTTTCAATTTACATGTATGTGTTACAAACCCCCTTCAGTTAAGCTGTGATGTGTTTGTTTTGTCAATTTAAATAGAATGGGCATGTTAGGTATTTTGTGGTGTTATTTCAGTTTCCAATTTCATATGTTGGTGCGTGGCTTGTCAGCCTGTATAAAACTTCTCGTTCTCACAGCTTCCATTCATTCAGAATTGAAAAAGACTTCTGGGCAGAAGTCGAAACGTTTTCTGCAACAAATAAAGTCCAGTTGATCCTGTATTGAACGCCTTTTTTGATATGAGTAAAGTTCTGCCTGTTCCCAAAACAAACATTGTCTACCTGAATTTGGCTCCCTGGCTGGCCTTAACAGGCCAGCTTATGTCAATTTGCCCAGATGTCCTGTAAATTCAACGCTCTGCCCCCATCCCCTCCCAGCGAGGAAGTCTGCGGACCTATCAGAGGGACCTGGCTGAATAAACATTGTGTCATCATTTCAGGACTCTTGGATTCTCTCTGTACTGGACCTCGGCATCCCTATGGAACTGAACGTGTCACTGCCGACACGTTTTCCACACTCTAACTTTGCATTACCGTAACTCTGCAACGGTTTGCGCTAACAGAAAAATTCAAACAGTGTTTGAAAGAAAAAAAAGTCCGCTTTTTGGCAGTTTTGAGGGTATTACTGTAATCGCCTTCCTGCAGCTACGGGAAGTCCAGGAATGCGAGTTTTTGTGTTCAGCACGCACGAAGTGTGCAGAGTAAACAGGAAAAACATGAGAATCAGTAAAAACTATGTCAAACAAATGTACTTCAAGGAATAAAAAGACAATAAGGAGATTCCTGGATGATTTGAATTTGGAGGAGTTTATTTTTGTTCTTCTGAAGAAAAACATTTGATCAATTGCATAACTTTTTGAATTTTATTTCTGAATGAACGAGGCCTGTTACTTCGTGGATAATAGTTTTATACTGGGTACACATAATAGGATATAGTTTTATATTTTATTTTTGGAATAGTATATTAAGTCTATAAGATATTACAATATTCATCAGTTTGTACTTTGTGTAGAAGATAATATAGTTTGAATTGTTAGTCTGTTTCTTATTTGTAAAAATAAGTGAGAATAAAAAAAATCATTGTAAATATGTTCTATAGTGTTGAAATTGTTAATTTGTGATGAAAAATCTGTACTTCATGTTCAAATGCAGTGTTTTATTTGCATAAAATCTCTAAAATCTAATTTCGCTTTTTGATTTTTCTTGATGTTAAACAGTTTTAATAGTGGTTTAGTATCAAGTATAATGTAAAATAATGCCAGATATTGAAAGTTCTAAATATTCTGAACGAATGTGCTGAAGCACTTGGCCATAGGACATTTTCTTCATATTTTCTAGTGAAAAACAAGTTAAAAATGCCAGGTGGAAATTTGAGACTTAGGTGGAAAAGGGTTGGGATCTCACCAGAGGGAACTGACAGTGGAGCATCCTTGGACACACTCACCGCTCTTGTCGTCTTCCCTCCCCTGCAGAATGTCACTGTCACTATGTGCTTATGTGCGGGTATTTTTTTTTCAATATCAGACTCTCCCTCCTCAGCCAAGGAGTGTTAGGCTTTTTTTTAGCCTCCAAATCGAATACATGTCACTTTCATTACTTTTTGTCTGTCTAAACAGGTCTCACTTGTAAATGAGCGAATGTGGGGGTTAAGTGCCTTGCTCAATGGCCTGGAGTGGGGCAAAGGAGGGTGGAAACAGGTGTAGGCGTTTCACCTTCTCTAACCTCTGCACCACCACTATACAAAACAACATCTCTTATTTCTCATGAACACGTACATGCGAGTGCGGATCATTTTCACACAGGGCCAAAATTAATCACCTGACCAGGAACAAATAGTGTGTTGTCAATATTTTCTAATGCCATGAAAAAGATTTCTGCTGCAAAAAATGTGATAAAAAACAATAACAAATCAAAACACTTTATTAGTCAGAACTATATGAGTTTACTGGAATGTTTTATAATAAAATATTAATTAATTAAAAAGTGTTTTCTTTAGGATGGCTTTCTAGAGGTGTCTACTGCTCGGTGGGGAAACAGTTTGCTGGAACTCCTCTGACTGATGAGGCCCTCCAGATAGAGGGTGAAATGTTTCTATAACAAAGAAACTGTCCAGATGACCCGATTGAGAATTATTGGATTTCTTTCATAGTTCTTTTGAAACCGTTTTACCACAGCTAAAACCCTCAAAACATTTAAACAGATGCTAACGTTCTACCTTAAAATCACAGGAGTATGGCGCAGTGATCTATAGCAATGGACCTGACGAGCAAAGACCGTGCATGGTTTTTGACCTTGATTTTGACCTTGAAGCTGGGGTGATGGCAAGTGTTCCATAAAGAACTTCAAATCGTGACTCATCTGACCACAGAACAGTCTTCCATTTTGCCACACTCCATTTTAAATGACCCCTGGCCCAGTGCAAACGTCTGAGCTTGTGGAGCTTGCTTAGAAATGGCTTCCTCTTTGCACAGAGTTTCAGCTGCAACGGCGGATGGCACGGTGGATTGTGTTCACTGACAATGCTTTCTGGAAGTATTCCTGAGCCCATTCTGTTATTTCCTTGACAGTGGCATTCCTGTTCGAGGTGCAGTGACATTTAAGTTCCATTAAAGAGCAGCACAATAACTCAGTTAGAGCTGCTGCCACTCAGCGAGCAGGTCACCCTGTTCAAATCCCGGCCCAGGACCTTTCTGGGTGGAGTTTGCATGTTCTCTCTGTGCATGCGTGTTTTCACCATGTTCCTCCAGTTTCCTCCCACAGACCAAAAACATGCATTAGACTGACTGGCAACTTGACATTGTCTCTAAGTTAGAGTGTGAATGGTTGTTTGTCTCCATGTGTCCCTGGGATGGACTGGAGACCTGTCCATGATGTCCCCTGCCTCCCACACAGTGAATGATGGATACGGGCACCAGTGAACCCGTGACCCAAAAAGGAAGAAGTGAGTAAAGATAATGGATGGAAGGGGCCGGATGGAGACAGTAGCTGTGTTTCCATCCATTTTCATTTCGTATTTTGAGCTACCTCGCAAATATGTAAATACAAATTAATGCAGATCAGAAGTGTTTCCATCTGCTGGCTTGAAGCGCTTCTACCAAGCCGCGCACAGCGTCATTACGTCAGACGTCAGCGTCATTACGTCAGCACTGCGCATGTCTACAGTAAACAGGAAGTAGCGGTTGAAAACTGAACCCGGCCACACATCTCGTCAAAATGGAGAGAATATTTCAGGTACGTGTTGCTATCGGGCGAGTTGTATTTATTCTGTCATGCCAACTAGTTTTAGCGATGTTACATGTTGTCCGGAGCGGAAACAGCTGAACGTCACGTGACGTGAATTTTCGCTACGTCAGAAATGAGTCGGAAAATGTGTTTCCATTTGTCGTTTAGCGCATCTCAAATCCCAAAAACCACCTCAAGCGAGCGTAAAAACTTTTTAGCGTAATTCAGGAAGTAACCTCGCAATTTGCCGTTTCCATTAAGCTTTTCTGCTGCGCTATTTCAAATTGCGCAGCTAGAAACCTTGATGGAAACACGGCTAGTGTAAGGGCCACGTTTGGCCCTCGGGCCATATGTTGTCCACATTTGACCAGCAGAGACTGCAGTCTGACGTGGGTCAATCACATGACTCAAGCTTCTACATATTCTTGAGACTCAGCTGAGTGTTTTGTTTATTGCACATCATTTTATCTGGACAACTAAACTCTTTCAAACTGCACCATTTGATCTGCAGGAAAATCTTTTTTTTTTATGTTAGAAGGTCAAGTATTCCTTTGAGGACTGCCTGTTGCTCGCCGCCTGTCATGGCAGAGTTTTAAACATCTTGTGATGAGAAGATTTGCAGCTGTTGGTCAAAGTATTAACATAAGCACTCAAGAGTCTGTGTTGTGACTGACTCTCAGCTACTAGGCGTGCAGGAAAAAAAAGTAATAAAAAAAAAAAAATCTAGATTCTGACGATTCAGAATCGATTCTAAAAGCCCACAAATCATTTTTTTAACATTAAAACCCAAATGATAAAGAAAATAAAATCATATTATATGAAAGAATACATAAAATGAAAGGTGGCAGAAAGAAGAAGAAATCTTATTTTATCTGCCCCTTTTTTCAAAAACAAAACCAAACAATAATCTTCTATAAGTAACAGAGCAAAAAGCTAACCTAATACTGGTAATTACAGAATGTAATGCATTCCTGTATTATTTGTTCCTATTTTTGGTATACATATCAAACGATACAAACAATTTTGATACAATAAGGAACCTAAAATTGTTTTAAATAAATGTTCCATTTGTTTACATTGTTGTTTATTCTTTTCAGCTTGTCAGTTACAAAACTGAAACTAAATTTATGACCATTTTAATAGAAAAATAGTTTCTGAATCGAAAAATCAATTTTGAATCGAATCGTGACACCAAAAATTGGAATCAAATCGATTCACCAGACACAGAGAGGTTCGCACCCCTAGCTACTACCACATCACGTTTAAGCTCAACATCTGTAAAACTGACTAACTTATAGCTGTCTTTGTGCTTTTCAGGGGCAGTCGACTGTGGTGGCTGTCTCACATTGAGTTCAAAGGTGAAGCAGTTTTACATTTACGTTTAATGAACACATTCTGTAAGTTTCATTAGAAATCATCCAGGGCTTCATGAAATAGTTTGGTAACAGACACAGATGGATAAAAACAACGCTCTGCCTTCACCCTTCAGTGGCAGGTGAGAAAACTTTGCATTTACAGCTGGTTGATAACACACCATTAAACAGATCAGAGTGTTTCAACCCTGGTGATGGTCCCAGTGCACCTCTGCCCCCACTTAAAGGAAAATGAGTCATGAATTATCAAGTTGAAGCCTCTCTGCAGTTTGATGACTCAGCATTGTGTTAACTATGAACAGAAACTGAATTTTAATAGATCTGACTAAATCTATATTTGAGTAATTTGAAATTAAATCCATTGGTTTGAAACTGAATTTAATGGTTTGAAACTTTATTTTGTTGTTTTGAAAATTCTGCTCGACTACTTTCATTTTCAGTTCTATAATTCAAGTTCAATCCCAAAATTCAGTTCTTTGTGTCACACATCCAGTTCCTTGAGAAGCCACGGAGTAATCCAACACAGATTGACAGATTTATGGTTCACGTCAGTGAAACTTATTTACAGAAATGTAGGTGCGCGGTTCAGTCTCAAGGAGGCGCTGATGCAACAGAGGAGATGCAATCTGCCAAAAAACACCAAAGTAGTTGAAGAAGAAGAAGTTCCTTTATGGTGTATTTTGAGCTGGAGCCATGGTGTACATGAATTCATGCCAAGTTCACATGCGCACTACTGCTGTTTCAGTTTAATGAAATTAATTTTCAAACCAATGCATTTAATTTCAAACTACGGGAGTACAGACTCAGTCTGAACATTTCAGAGTCAGTTTCTGATGACACAGGTTTCTGCTCATACTAACAGATGGGTGTGTGTCACCAGATTAAAACCCAACTTCTTGGAGCTCGTGCAGAACATTCTGCTCTTAAATCATTGGTCAGATAAAAAAAATCTTACATATTCACAAGAACTAGTTAAAGGAAGACTTTTGGTTTGTGTGGTTACTGATCAGGAAATACCTAAAACCTGAATGGAATAATTACACCCCCCCACCCACTGTGGTCCTCTCAGCGCCGCAGTCTGCCTCGGCTCCTCCTCGGCTCCTCCTCCCCTTCAGCTGCTCACAGTTCTACGAGGCCTGCAGCTGCAGCAGGAGGAGACGTCACAAGTCGTAGTTGAACTTGTACTCGTTGGCTGAATAAAACCTGCGGAAAATGAGGACAGCCAGAGCCAGCGTGAGCACCAGGATGAGGACTGCAGAGCCCGCGTAGCTTTGGTTCTGAGGGTGGTGGGGAGCTGGGTTGAACAGAGCTCTGCTGGCTGCTGGCTCTCTGGCTGCACTTGGCGCCTGCGGACCTTGTTGCTGCACATGGCGTTGGCGGGGGCTGAGGGGTTCAGAGGAGCTGCTGCTGGTCTGGGATCCCTCTGCTCCTGTTGCTGGAGACGCCTCGACCTGTGGAGAAAATCTCTCAATAAAAATATAATAACTGTAAACAACCTGCATGGAGACGGCCTCTTGGAGTTTGACGTTGCAACCTAATTTTTCAATAATGAACTTTCTTACGCCTAAACACAACCGTGCATCAAAAGACAACTTGGCATGTTGCTTGTTGTTCCAGTTATCCAGCTCACAATACTAAAGGACATATATGGTAACCTGAAAAGGAAAAAGCTGGTAAAGGAAAATGGATGGATATATGGTGGCAGCTAGGGCTGGGCCATATCATATCGTTCCCGGTAATACCGGTAAAAAAAGCTTGCCCGGGCAAAAAAGTTTTATCATGATATGCTAATTTCATGACGTAATATGTCAAGGCGCCCCCGCCCCCTTAATATCCGAGCGCTTCAAACGACCAAACTGAACTGCGCACCCCCTCCACCAGTCTGCGTGCAATACTAGCTAGCTAAAATGCTAAAAACAAACAACACGCATCTACCTTCTCTCCCCGCTGCTCTAAACTGCACAGGTACAGACAGATCCACTGTCTCCCCCTCCCCCCGCCCCACTCTGAGCTGCATGTGCAGGCTGCATCTTTCCCTCGCTCTAAACTGTCGTTACAAACATGCGGCTCAGCTGTCTCTTAAGTTCCACAGTCGGTCCATTACTAAGGGGCTTTAACACGGACAGTCCTGTGGGGAGGAGCAGAAGGCATCCTGCTGATTCAGTCTGCCCAAGAGGCAGGTGATCATCAGAGACAGATCAGTTAAAAAAATGAATCAGAGAAATGAATCATTCCTGCAGGAACAGAGGAAGCTGAAACACGAACAAGCTTCAGAGTCAGCTGATCACCTTGTTACAAGTTCTGGAAGTTACAGCTCATTTAAAGACAACATATATTTTGTTGTAGGTTACATTTATGCTCAACAGATCTTAAGATTCATTTTATTTAGTTGTTTTAGGAAACTACACCTGCACTTTAGTTTTTGTGGTGGTTTTTGTTGATCTATATTTTGTGCAGACATTTTCAATCTAAATAACAGATCTAAAAAAGCTAAGTCTGGTCCTCTGGACATGGATTTATTTTATTTTTTGTTTTGTTTTGTTTTTTGATTGTCCAGAGGACCAGACTTAGCTTTTTTAGATTTTTCTACCTGGATTATTGAGCATGCATCAGGGTAAATAACAGATCATTTTAATTTTTTATTTTTATACTTGGAGACTGAATACGTTACTAAATAAAGTAATTTCAGTAAAATTACCCCTAGTTTTTTTATTTTTTTATTTTATATAATACTGCAAAGTGTTACGTGGTCACATTTTTTCGTCTTTTGTTTGTTTATTATTTTTATTTTTTGGCACCTTTGACGGTTCACTGGTGGAGGGGGGCGGGGCTCAGCCAGTCTAAGTGTTTTTAGCTGCGCTGGTAGCACACCTGCGGGGTGATTTTGAGAGATGGAGTGGCATGTTGGACGCTACTGCAGCAGTGAGTTTTGCAAAGAAGAAAATATCTTAAAGGACGGTGCGGAAGGCTCTGGAGAAAGAAACAGAGCATTCACCTCGGGACGGAACCCAGAGGGGAGCGTCGGATGGTTTTGGCCCGGAGGGAGTTTGTTTTGGATGAACCGGCTGGACGCTAACAGATTACATGCACCGGGGAAGTTAACACGCCTGCTAAACATCAGCCACCGATGGAAACACAAGTGGTGCATTTTTAAGAAAAGAGAAAAACTATAAAGGAAAACAAAAACAACTATTGAACAGTGACGGATGAAGGATCGTGCGGGCTTGCCCCTTTCCAGGATGTCAGCTGATTAAGACTCTGATCGGACATCTAAAATGTAAGCCCACATCACTGTGTGTTCTGTCTCTGGTGCCAGTTTTGTTTATTTTTTTTCTTTTCTTTCTCATCACGCACTTATAGTTGCGGTCCTACTCTCCAGTAAAAAGAACGAGCTGAGGAAAGAAGCGATTTCGTAAAAAGTGGGGGCTCATCCGGGATCACGGAACATCCTTTTGACTTTAAGCTACCATTTAAATCATATTGGTGTTTCGTTGATTCCTTTAACAGTAGTTAAAATTAGTGTGAAGTTATGGAGGAATTTAAAATTGAAGAATTCCTAGAGGAGGGTCGGATTTTGAAAATGAGAGACTGGTATCAACTAAAAAAAGTAGAACTGTTCAAAATAGCAGAACACTTGAAGGTGCAGTGTTCACCTGGTACAAAAAAGGTTGACTTAATTGAAGCATTAATAAATAAGATTTCCCCTGAAAGTCTTCCGGAAACACACCCCAACGTTTTAGAGTTACAGTTTGCTCAATTAGAGTTAGAAAAAGAACGTATCAGGCAGAAAGCAGCACAGGAACGCTGCCACGCTTCAGTTAGACAGAGAACGAATGAGGCTGGAGTTTGAGTACAAACATAAACAACTGGAGAACGAACAACAAAAGCTGGAAGTAGAAAAACTGAAAATTGCAGCTATGGAAGCAGAAAGAGGTTTTGATCTAAGTAAAAACATCAGATTAGTTCCTCAGTTTTGTGAAACAGAAGTAGACGTTTTTTTTCTGTCCTTTGAAAAGATTGCAAAATCTCTAAAGTGGCCTGAGAATAAATGGTCTCTTCTGGTACAGAGTGTGTTTACTGGCAGAGCTCAGGAGGTTTATGCTGCACTTGATGCAGAGAAATCCTCATCTTATGAGGATGTAAAAGCTACTGTTCTTGCTGCTTACCAACTGTCTCCAGAGGTTTATCGACAGCATTTTCATAACCTGGAAAAAAGTGAGACTCATACGTATATTGAATATGCTAGGGAGAAGGAGATAGCATTTGACAGATGGGTGCGGTCAAAGACTGTTGATCAGAACTATGAGAAATTAAAACAGCTTATTCTCTTGGAAGATTTTAAAAATAGTGTTTCTTTTGAGGTAAGAAATTACCTAGAGGATCAAAAGGTTGACGAGATTAAGAAAGCTGCAGTTATGGCTGATGATTTTGAACTCACCCATCAGTGTTTAGTGAGAAGAGGGTTCAAGACATCACAGAGCATGACACAACGACAGGGTGGTATGCATTCAGACGCCTTGGTGTGCTACTATTGTGGTAAAAAGGGGCACAAAAAAACTGAGTGTTGGGCTTTGGCGAGTAAACAAAAGAAGGAAAATACTCCTAAACCTGGTTTACTAGTGTCAGACAGGTCGAAGAATGCTGGTGAGTGCTCAAACAGTGCTGTGTTGGATTTGTATAAAGATTTTCTTTCTTCTGGGGTTGGTATCTGTTGATGGATGTAGTTATTCTGCGAGATACGGGCGCTGCTCAGTCACTCTGGGTGGTGAAGGATACTCTTCCTCCTTCTAGCTCACTGAATATGTGTACACTTATTCAAGGAGTGAACAATGATGTTTCTGAATTTAAGTCTGTCCCTCTGCATGAAGTTTATTTACAGTCATCTTTAGTGACAGGAGTGGTTAAAGTTGGGGTGGTGTCCAGTTTACCCATTCCGAGTGTCACATTTGTACTGGGGAATGATTTGGCAGGTAAAAAGGTTCATGTTGCCCCTCTGGTTGTACATTCTCCTATATATTCTTCTGAGACTGAGGCACTGAAGCGGGAATTTCCTGGAGTTTTTCCTACCTGTGTTGTCACTCGTTCTCAGTCTCAGGTTAATCAGGAAGAACCTCCAGAAACTGTGAGAAATCCAGAAGAACCAGAGGTTATGCTTGCTGAAACTTTCTTTGCTGAGGGTGCAACAGATGAGCAAAAGAACAGTAAGGAGGATTTGATTAGGGAACAGGGTAATAATGATCCATTTGTTAGGGATGAATTGTCTAAAGCTGGTACTTTAGAAGACTAGCAGGAGAACCTGTAAGTTTGTATGTGAAAGACGGCGTTTTAATGAGAAAGTGGAGGGATCCTCAGTGTCCTGCTACTGAAGAGTGGAGGGTGTATCATCAGATTGTCCTTCCCTTTTGCAATAGGGAAGAGATTATGAGATTAGCTCATGAAGTTCCCATTTCAGGGCATTTGGGCATTATTATTAATAATAAGACCAAGGCTAGGATCATGAGGCACTTTTATTGGCCCACAATCTGGAAGGATTTCGGGGAATTTTGTAAGACCTGCCACGCATGTCAACTTGGTGGAAAGCCCAATCAAAATATCCCACCTGCTCCACTAATTCCTATTCCAGTGGTTGGAAAACCATTCAGTCGTGTTCTAATAGATTGTGTGGGCCCCTTACCAAAAACTAAGCGTGGACACCTATATCTGTTAACAGTTATGGATGTTGCTACACGTTATGTGGAAGCTTTTGCTTTGCGTAACATTTGTTCAAAAACAATCTTAGATTGCCTTCTTAAGTTTTTTACTCAGTTCGGGCTTCCTAGAGAGATCCAGTCCAATCAGGGCTCTAAAGCCCCCAATAGAGCTGCGCATACTCTGTATACGCCTCTGTACGACGTAAGTACGCTGTGGCAAAAGCGTAGCCCCCGCGTAGCCCCTCTTTATGGCAGGGTTTTTTCAAGCAGTGATGAAAGAGTTAGGGATTGAGCACTTCAAGTCATCTGCGTACCATCCACAGTCATAGGGGGCCCTGGAACGATACCATCAGACTCTTAAGGCCATGATCAGGACCTACTGTGTGGATCAGCCTGGGGAGTGGGACAAGAGTGTTCCATTTCTATTGTTTGCTATCCGTGACTCTGTCTATGAATCTACAGGTTTTAGTCCGTTTGAGTTGGTCTATGGACATGAAGTGAGGGGTCCCTTGAAGTTAGTTAAAAAGAAATTTCTGGCTAAAGTACCTGACAGAAACATTTTGGATTACGTTTCTGAGTTTAAAGAGCGCTTGAAAGCAGCTTGCACTCTGGCTAATGGTCAGTTACAACAAGTCCAAAGAAAGATGAAAAACCGTTTTGATCGAAAAGCTGTTTCTAGAGAATTTGCAGTTGGGGATAGAGTGTTGTTGCTTTTACCCATTCAAGGTGACCCCCTACAAGCAAAATTTTCTGGACCATACATAATTAAAGAAAAAGTGGGTGAAGTCAACTATGTAATATCTACCCCAGACAGGAGAAAGTCGACCCGTTTGTGCCATGTGAACCTGATTAAGCCATATTATGAACAGAGTGCACTATCACCAGTAGTGGTGTGTGTTGGTCACCCGAATCAAGAGGAAAAAAAGGATTCAGATGAACTGGATTGTATGGGTCCTAAGGATCTTAAGTTGGCAAATAGTGCAGTATTGGCTGATAAGGAGATGTTTTTGAGTCATTTAACTGCTCAGCAAAAAATGATGTGACAGCTCTTCTGAAGAAATTTTCTTTGCCGTTTGGTGACTCACCGGGTTTAACATCCTTAACAGAACATGACATAAAGGTTGGTGTTTCTCCTCCAGTTAAACAACATCCATATAGAGTAAATCCTGACAAGATGGATAAAATTAGACAGGAGGTGAAATACATGTTACAACATGACATCATTGAGCCAAGTATGAGTGAGTGGAGCTCTCCTGTAGTAGTAGTTCCAAAACCTGATGATTCCATTCGAATTTGTGTTGACTACCAAGAGTAAACACTTGAACTAAGTCTGACTCTTTTCTGATCCCTAGAATAGAGGATTGTATTGATCGAATTGGTTCAGCCAAGTTCGTTTCAAAGTTTGACCTTCTGAAAGGATACTGGCAAGTCCCTTTGTCAGAACGGGCAAAGGAAATCTCTGCCTTTTGTACAACTGATGGCTTATACCAGTTTAAGGTGTTACCTTTTGGGGTCAAAAATGCCCCTGCTTCTTTCCAGAGGTTAATGACTCGGGTCACAGAAGGTTTGTCGAACTGTACAGTTTACATTGATGATGTAGTGTTGTATGCTGATACTTGGGAACAGCACATGGAAGATATGACACACTTATTTGAGAGATTAGAAGAGGCTGGACTTGTTATCAACTTGCCAAAGAGTGAGATAGGCAAGGCTTCCATAACCTATCTTGGACATGTAGTGGATGAGGCGAAGTTCGACC
>JBBPBX010026857.1:0-30265 GCA_038048925.1 Garcialebias charrua
ACAACAATCTCCTTTGTCTTCTCCACGTTGAGAGTGAGATTGTTGTGTCCGCACCACAAGGCCAGGCGGCTCACCTCGTTCCTGTAGTCCGTCTCATCGTTGTTGCTGATGAGACCCACCACTGTTGTGTCGTCCGCAAACTTGATGAAGTGGTTGGAGCTGTATGATGGTGTGCAGTCGTGTGTTAGCAGGGTGAATAGAAGGGGGCTCAGCACACATCCTTGTGGGGCTCCTGTATTCAATGTGATGGTGCTGGATGTGTTATTCCCGACCCGTACTGCCTGTGGTCTCCCGGTCAGGAAGTCTAGCAGCCAGTTACACATTGAGGTGTTCAGCCCCAGACTGTCCAGTTTAAGGATGAGCTGTTGGGGGATGATGGTGTTGAATGCCGAGCTGAAGTCGATGAACAGCATTCTGACATAGGAGTCTTTCGTGTCCAGATGTGTGAGAGCTGTGTGGAGGGCAGAGGAGATGGCATCGTCGGTTGAGCGATTAGGCCGATATGCAAATTGGAAGGGATCCAGGGAGGACAGATGTGATGCTTTTCATGACTAGCCGTTCGAAGCACTTCATCAGGATGGGGGTGAGTGCTACTGGACGATAGTCATTGAGGCAGGAGGGCGTTGCCTTCTTTGGGACAGGGATGATGGTGGTGGCTTTGAAACAGGTGGGGACGATGGCCTGACTCAGTGAGATGTTAAAGATGTCCGTGAAGACCGCTGCGAGTTCTCCTGCACAGTCCTTCAGCACACGACCAGGTATGTTGTCAGGACCAGAAGCTTTCCGGGCGTTGATCTTGATGAATGATCGCCTCACGCTGTCTGAGGACAGCGCCAGCACCTGGTCATCAGGAGAGGGGGTGAGTTTTTGTGCAGGTGTGCTGTTACATGCCTCAAACCGAGCAAAGAAGTCATTCAGTTCATTCAGCGTAGAGGTTGTGCTGTCACAGGTCTGTGGGGATGGTTTGTAGTTTGTGATGGTCTGTATTCCTTGCCACAGACTCCGTGTATCCTTGCTGTCCTTGAAGCGGTGAGCTATTTTCCTGGAATACTGCTTCTTGGCCTTTCTGATGCCCCGGGCCAGGTTGTTTCTGGCTGTCCTCAGGCCCACCTGATCTCCCGCTGTGAAGGCAGCATTCCTGGCTCTCAGGAGTCTGTAAACCTCTGCTGTCAGCCATGGCTTCTGATTTGCCCGAACAGTGATGGTTTTGAGGTTGGTTACATCATCAATGCACTTGGTGATGTATGAACATACAGTGTCTGAGTACTCCTGGAGACATGTGTTGTTGTTTGTGGTAGCAGCTTCTTTGAACATACTCCAATCTGTGGTGTCAAAACAGTCCTGGAGTGCCTCTGAAGACCCCTCTGGCCACACTCGTATCTGCTTGCGGACTGGTTTTGTGACTTTCACCAGTGGCCTGTATGCTGGCTTTAGCATAACACAGATATGATCAGAAGCACCGATGTGGGGGAGGGGGAGGGCCTTGTAAGCTCCTTTCATGGTGGTGTAAACTTGGTCCAGTGTATTTTTGCCTCTTGTTGGAAAGTTTATGTTTCTGTATGTTTTTGGAAATACACTCTTTAAATCTGCTTGGTTGAAATCACCAGCCATGAGGAAAAAAGCATCAGGGTGGGCTGTTTGCTGCTCACTGATGTGCAGATATAGTTCATTCAGTGCCTCACCTCTAACTTTGCTGCTGGAGCTTGGAGGAATATATACAGCAACGATCATAACAGCTGTAAATTCCCTCGGTAAATAGAACGGTCTGCATTTAATAGTCATAAACTCCACTAAAGGTGAGCAGTGCTTGTAGACCACAGCAGCATCCAGACACCATGCGTTGTTGATGTAAACACGAGCCCCCCTCCCCGTGTCTTACCTCCCTCGTTGAGAGCTCTGTCCGCTCTGTAGCATGTTAGCCGCACGAGCTGAATAGCATGGTCCGGAACGTTGTTGTTAAGCCACGTTTTCGTAAACACAAACACACAACAGTCTCTCACAGTCTTTTGTGTCATTCGTAGCAGGCGTATATAACCCAGTTTATTGTCCAAGGAGCGTACGTTAGCATACGTATGGATGGAATAGCCGGCTTGTGTGGGCTAGCTGCTAGCTTAGCTCCGATACCTCCGCGCTTACCCCGCTTCTGCTTCCTGTCACGCCGCTTGTGGCGCTTCCACTGCGGGCGCGATGAAGGGAGGCTCGGTGCTGGCTTCCAGAGCAGGCCGCAGGCACGTAGCTTCTTCTCGAGCTCGCTGTTTATACCCAAATGAGCGGTTTTTCCGACATCAAGCAGGAACTCACGGCTATTCTTGCGTTCTTGAACACATAGACATGACGAAGACGTGCCGGCACATTGCGGCATGCAGGACAAAAAAGACAAAAACACCGTGTTGTCGGGAGAGAGAGAAGCCGCAGTGTTTGTTTGCGCCGCCATCTTGGAATATAATCAGTATATATATATATATATATATATATATATCAGTGGGATAAGAAGAATACAAGCTACCGTATGTTAAAGAGGCCAGTATCAGTTATAAATACATCTGTTATTTTTACCCGCTTCTTCCTTTTTGGGTCGTGGGGGTCACTGGTGTCCATATCCTGCAGTCACTGTGCGAGAGGTGGGGGACACCTTGGACAGGTCTCCAGTCCCTCACAGGGACAGAGACAAACAAGACAAACAACCATTCACTCTCTCACTCACACCTAGAGGCAATTTAGAGTTACCAATCAGTCTAACATGCATGTTTTTGATCTGTGGGAGGAAACTGGAGTACCTGGAGAAAACCCACACATGCACAGAGAGAACATGCAAACTCCACCCAGAAAGGCCCCCAGACCAGGATTTGGACCAGGATAACCTGCTCGCTGAGAGGCAGCAGCTCCACCAGTTGCACCACCGTGTACGATTAATTAATTTTAAGTCTTATCTTTATACAGACTCTTTAACTCTAGAATAGTTTATTAAAACATCATTTTATTTTTCCTGTGATGTAAAAGATTCAGATCACTGTCTAATGTTACACCGAGGTGTCAGGCTTCATTCTTGGATTCTAGATACAGATCTGAGATGGGCTGAGTCCATGCACCAAAAAGGAGTATTTCAGGTTTTCTTTAGCTGTAAAGGGTAAAATCATTTTGTTCTTCTTCTTCTTTCGGTTGCTCCCTCCTTCAGGGGTCACCAAAGGGAATTAACTGCAACGAAGACTTGGCCACAAATTTTACACCAGATGTTCTTCCTGACACAACCTCAGACCACCGAGCTACCACAGCCCTCTGTGTGGAGCAGAGAGCTGCCATGTAGGGCGCCCGGGGGAGCAGATGGTGGGAGTTAAGGGCCTTGCTCAATGGTCCAGAGTAGGACAAATGAAGGTGGAGGCAGGTGTGGGTGCTCCACCTTTACCATACACGTTTCGATATTGCTGGTCCTCTGAGTTGAGACGATCTTCCAATCACAGGCCCACCTTCTCTAACCTCTGTGCCACTCCCTATAAGAAGTGAGCAATCAATACCGTATACAGTAGATATACACACAATACAGTATATAATTTATGCACTGTGAATTTGGAGACTTAAAGAATTGTCCATCTGTAATAGTTACCTCTGCAACTGATTCCTAAGCTTAGTGCTTGTCTTCTGATGAGTTAGATTTCATGAGCGACATACCAGACTACAGTTATTATCACCAGGTTGTCAAACAGGCTGATGAGAGATTTCAGCTGCCAACATACCAACATACCTGTGTCTCCCTCAGATGAATGAGGCCAAACAAGTTTCTGTGTTCCAAGAAAACCATGGGCATTTCTGAGAATTAGATGTAACATAGTATTTAAAAAGTGCTTTTGAACATGTAGTATTTTTCTAGTGTTGCCTGCTTGTTGAGCTCATGTGACACCACAATACTGTACATATGGTCCAAATCTGACAAGAGGAGGCTGTCTGAGGGAACACATGATGACCTCTCTTTTGTCCCTCTGGACAAAAAGAGGGAATTGTCTTCCCAGACTGGCTGAGTAGAAAGTAACAAGCCCACTCAATGTTCCTTGAACAAGATTCAAGGACATTAGGGAGGCTTGTTGTTTCTCTGTTTTATTGTGAGGAGCGGTTGTCGTGATTGGTGTTGTTCTTTCTCTGCACTGCGGTGACCTTTGCAAATGTTCGGGGACCGATCTGCGTCATTTCATTAATGCAGCGATTGAGAAAAGTTTGCCATCGCTTTTGGCTTTTGTTCTCTGCTGAACAATGCTGCTTTGGTGCCGCGCCGGACTTTCACAGCTTATGTAACGAATAAAAAAGTCTTGAGTGTGGTTCAGCCATCTGACTGGTGCAGAGTCAAACAATTTCTTCCAAGAAGCAAAAATAAATAAATAACTAATTCATGTTCTAAGAACTGAATCGTGAAGAGCATGAAAGCCTGCTTCAGTTTTGTGCAGAGCAAATTTCATCTTTCTCCTCTCTCTGCACCACCTTCCAGTGCACAGGTTAAAGGTCTCATGCAGTTCAGAGCCTCACTAAATGAACAAGCATCATCTGGTTTTTACTTTACGTGTTTAAAGCCACATTAAGAGACCGACACCACCAGGTGCAACGGCCCCCGTCTAAACTTTGTGCTCAGTTTGCAAACTTACTCTCAAACCACAAATGCACCACATCCATCAGTGTGTTTGTGCGTCTACATTTCACACACCCTACCCTTTACTGAGAGGTTAGAGCTGCATGGGTAATGACTGCTTTTACTTTGTTTTTACTCATACGTCAGAGAATGTTCAGACAACAAATTGTTGGGCTCATCGTCGTCGTTCTGTGCTTGGTTTCCATTGTGCATTACTGTCAAATTGTGTGTTTTTTATACATACAGTATGTATATTTCTCACATAGATGATGCATCTGGTTTGTCCACCATCTGATGTCATGAATGAGTTTCAACAGAAGCTGAGAGTAATATACACATCTCAGAGACTAATCCAGATCACCTAGCAGGGCTGGAAGGTCCAGAATGCAAACAGGCTCTGAAAATAAAATAAAAGGCCTCTTCTCGTTTACTGATCTCTGCTGACTGGCTGTTCCTCTGCAGTCTCAGGCCCACAACTTGTTGTTTAACTCTGCTCCGAGCCATTTTAACAATTACACTTACAGTTTAATCAAAGGTCAAGTTTACCTTTTCATGACAAAAATGCAGTGACTAGTGGGATTACTTTAACACATTTGGCACTGTGATAAAGTAAATTAACCAGTTAACAGTCTGAAAAAGTGACGCCATGGTTAAAATACAAAAACATGTTTTTTTCTGACATGCTGGAAGTGCTGAGTCCAACAAGTTTCATCTATTCTAACGTTCCTATAGAAATTAATTTAATGCTTTGGTGGCAAAAATCAGAAATCAGAAATTATTTTTAATATTTTTGTCATTTCGTTTGATTGTAACGCTTGACTTAGCTTACTACTACTTGCTTACACACATTATAACTCACTTGAAAATTACAGCAAAAATAAACGTATTAAACATGTTGTAATTTGACTGTTTTTCATATTATTTGTTTTGATTGTTTCTGTTTACATTAAGGCAACATGCTGGCGCAACACTGTGGTGCAAATGGTAGAGCTGCTGCCTCTCAGCGAGCAGGTCCCCGGTTCAAATCCCGGCTTTTCTGGGTGGAGTTTGCATGTTCTCTCCGTGCACACTTGGGTTTTCTCCAGGTACTCTGGTTTCCTCCCACAGACCAAAAACATGCATGTTAGACTGATTGCCTGGTAACTCTAAATTGTCTCTAGGTGTGAGTGAGAGAGTGAATGGTTGTTTGTCTCAACAGGGGCCAAGATGGTGTAGTGGCAGGGCTTCCGACTTGGGACCCGAAGGACGCGGGTTTGCGCCCCGGCCACTACACACCTTGGGGTGTCTATGAGTGCACACTTAATTCTCCAGCTCCCCGGGCGCTTTCTATGGCTGCTCACTGCACCACCTGGTGGTGGTTGGGTTAAATGCAGAGACGAATTTCGTCTGTGTATGGGAAACATACACATGACAAAAAAGGACATTATTATTATTATTATTATTATTATTGTCTCATTTGTCTCTGTGTCCCTGTGATGGACTGGAGACCTGTCCAGGGTGCACCCCGCCCTTCGCACAGTGATTGCTGGACATGGGCACCAGCGACGCCCGTGACCCAAAATGGAAGAAGCGGGTAAAAGATAATGGATGGATGTTTACATTAACACAGTTGCTTTGTTGCTACAATATCAAAACATTTAAGATCTTATTGTTCCATATTTTCTCAACAGCGCTCTTGGCTCTCAGACTGCAGGTTTACTTGCGGTTCCTAGAGTTTCCAAAAGCAGAATGGGAGGAAGATCTTTCAGTTGTCAGGCTCCTCTCTTGTGGAAACAACTTCCAGTTTCTGTCTGTGAGGCTGACACATTGTCCAGTTTTAAAACTGGGATTAAGACTTTTCTTTTTGATAAATCCTATAGTTAGGGTTGGCTTGTTATGCTGCCTTAAGCTTAGACTACTAGAGAACAAATTTACCTCATTTCCTTAAATGAATTGTTAAAATTGAATAGTTTTCATTGTATATTATTTCTATCTCATGTGATTCTTGACCTGCCATTGTGTAGCTGTTCCTCCTTCCTGTTCCTCTCAAACCCAGCCGGTCGAAGCAGATGGTTGCTTGTCCTGAGCCTGGTTCTGCTAAAGGTTTCTTCCTCATGAGGGAGTTTAGTGTGATCAGAAATTGAAGTCAGCTGGTTGCCTCAGTGATGCCAAGCTGCCATCAAACCAAACAGAAAAGTTACAGCAACATATTTCATATGTTCATTTCTAACATTATACTATTTCACTCTAGACACAAACTGGTTTTCACAGACAAGGTGATGATGGTTTTATGGTCCTTTCAAAAATAGACTATGATGGAAACTGTAGTTTCCTTTCCTGCACAGTAATTAGTGGTATCAGGTTTGACTTCCAGTCATGCACATAGATGGTTTAAGATGCTTTCACACTATGGTTCTGCAACACAGATACAAAAACAAGTTCCACTTTAAGCCATGTATTTGCACACGAACCAAATAAATGCTGGAACCAGTTTCCAGTGCTCAACAGGCAGGGTACACCCAGAACAGAACACCAGTCCATCAAAGGGTCACACATCAGATATGTTTCACATATTTGTGACACTGCTGCTAAGTGGCAGCGCTGTAACATGATGACATGTTTGCAAAGCACCACAGAGTGGATGCAGAACCAGATCAGAAAGGACCTCTGCTAACTGTTGGGATGATACACTGACTTTAATATCATTTACAATATTCATGTTTCTAATGGTTAACAAATAAACAAAGCAGTAGATTGGGGCCTTGCTAAACATGCAAAGGATTATATCTATATCTATTTTGCTTCTAGGAGAACCTTACTTTACTGATCAGGTATGTGTTGTTCTAATGAAAGTAACTAAACAATGAGCAGTGACATAGTGAGGGAGATACTTTTATGATTAGCTTTGTTGAATAATTCAGGTGACGAGTTGGAAACTATTTTATAGTTGCTGCAACAGCTCAGGTCATATACCTTTTCTTTGAGTCACGGTGTTGCTACATTCATGCTTGCATCAAAATAAACCAGGACAGAAGGGCTTTCCTCTGAGATCAAAGGGTGGGAAGAAAATAGACTCTTGGCCCTGGTATAGGACCCATATCAGGTTCTTGTTGTGGAGTGAAAGTACCGGTAGCACCATGCTGCAGTCTCAGGCCCAAGTATCAAATGAGAGCAGGGCTTGTTTGACCTTCCTGAATGATTCAGGTGCTTACCTTGAACCAGAGGAGCGTCTCATTCACGTCTGGGGCTTAACAATTAGCCTTAATCTCTCAGTCGTGGAACGTGCAACATGTTTTTGATGTGAAGAAGTAGCAGCTCTACTGAGCTTCTCACGCTATCTCTGAGGGAGAGCTCAGCTATTCTGTAAAGAAAACACATTTTGACCGTCTGTATCTGCAGTCCTAAAAAGGCCAGGTCAGAGATGGTCAGGCGTTTTCAGCTGTAGCTCCCAAACTGTGTAGCCAGCTGCCTCTTTGTATCAGACAGTCTTCAACTCTTGGTGTTTTTATGTCACATCTAAACAGAGTCAGAGAGTCAGAGAGTCTTTATTGTCATTTGCACCGCATGTAGTACATGTGATGAAATGAGATTATGTACACAGGGTCCCAGTTACATCCAACAACAAAATGTAAGAGAAAAACAGTAATAACATCTAGGATATGAACTAAGAAAAACATCCAACTAGAAATACACTAAGCCCTAGAGTAATAGAAAAACATCATTACAAACAGCAGCACGAACATGAGTCTTTATGAGCAGATGGTCACAGATGAACACAGCAACAAGAAAACAGATCAGCATCAGCATGATGTGATATTTCACAGTGATTATTCTTATTATTTATTTATTCATGAGTCTAACAGCCTCAGGGTAGAAGCTGTTCCTCAGTCTAGTGGTTCTACATTTGATGCTCCTCAACCTCCGTCCTGAGGGGAGTGGGGCAAAGAGTGTGTGTGCTGGGTGAGTGGGGTCTTTCATGATGCAGGTGGCTCTTTTCCTGCATCTCGAAGTGTAAATGTCTGTGATGGTGGGGAGACTGACTCCAACAGACTTCTGTGCAGCCTTCACCACTCTCTGCAGAGCTTTTCTTTCTGCAACTGTGCAGCCCCCATGCCACACGTTGATGCTGGAGCACAGGATGCTCTCCACTGCACACCTGTAGAAAGAGGTGAGGACTGGGCTACTCAGACCAGCTCGTCTCAGCCGTCTGAGGAAGTAGAGTCTCTGATGACCTTTCTTGATCAGGCTGGTGGTGTTGTTGGTCCAGCTGAGATTATCATTCAAGTGTACCCCCAAGTACTTGTAGCTGGAGACCACTTCCACCACTGATCCACCTATGTTCAGTGGGGTGTGTGTTTGTTTGTTCCTTCTGAAGTCCACAATCATCTCCTTTGTCTTCTTCACATTCATGTGAAGGTTATTCTCTTTGCACCAGCTCTCCAGGTGTTCCACCTCCTGCCTGTAGCTGGACTCATCATTGTTTGTGATGCATCCCACCACCGCTGTATCATCTGCAAACTTTACAATATGACAACCTGGATGGGTAGCTGCACAATCATATGTGAGCAGAGTGAACAGAAGGGGGCTCAACACACATCCTTGAGGAGAGCCAGTGCTGAGGGCAATGGTGGAGGAGGAGAAGTTGTGGATCCTCACTGACTGTGGTCTGTTTGTTAAAAAGTCTAGTACCCAGTTACAAACGGAGGGGCTTAGTCCAAGTGTGGATAGTTTGTCCATCAGAGTTTGGGGGATCATGGTGTTGAAGGCAGATGTGAAGTCCACAAAGAGCATACGGACGTAGGAGTCTTTCTGATCCAGGTGGGTGAGAGCAGTGTGGACCACGGACGAGATTTGTACATTTGTACAAACACATTTGTACTTGCTGGTTTCTAAGCATGAAAGTTAATATGGTATGGTTGCACAGCCCTTCACACTACTGCAAACCACTCGGCTGGAGATCACAGCACAATGACGCTAGCAGGTCTTCATCATCCACGCATAGCAGAGACGGAATCCTAACGTCACTGAAGCAGACCCCCTCTGCCCCCTGGCTGCATGAAAAAATGTTGTCCATAAAAGTTATAAAAAGAATCAGTGACAACAAACAGCCCTGGTGAAGCTCAACTCTCATGCTGAAGGGGTTTGATTTCCTGGTGGCTATGCAAACCAGACTCCTGTACCATTTGTATATAGGGACAAAATGGCCCATAGCAAAGGGATACCAAGTTCATATTAATGGAGCACCCCCCACTGTGTACCTCAGAAAACAATGCCTTCAAATGCCTTCTCTGAGTCCACAATATACATGTAGACTGGATGGACAAACTACCATGCCACTTCAATGACCCTTGCAATGATAAAGAGATGTACTAGTGTTCCCCAACCAGGACAGAACATGCATTGTTCCTCCTGAAACCGAGGTCTGATCATCAACCAGACTCTCCACCCCAGCACCCCTTAATACAATATGTCTTACTAGGGAGGCTGAAGTGTGTGACTCCCCTGTAATCAAAACAACCTGCCTATCCAGTGGTATTGCCCTCGATGTACATGCGATGTTGCAAAGGCATGCCAGCCAAGAAAGCCAAAAAACATCCAGAGCCTTGAGGAACTCAGGGCAGGTCTTTATCATCCCCAGAACCCTGCCACAGTGGAGCTTCATAAATAGGTCTGGTTGGAAGGTGGTGCCTGAATAATCCACGTGCGGCACGTGAGGCACATTGAGTTCTTTGCTGTCTTTTGTCCATACAAGTATTGTGAATTATGTTAGTTTGGTCTGTCACCTCAGAGCAGTCTGTTTAGGGAGACCCCATCAGGGACATTTGCCCTGGAAAAGCATAGCTCCTCAGGCTAGATTTTCTGCATTACTACTTTGTGAGGAGTATAAAAAAGAACCATAAAGGCTATCATTATGGTACATGTACTTTTTTTACTCACTCGCTTTTTTTTAAAGACAGACTCGTTTCTTCCCTCCCCCATCCTCCTCCTGCTTTTTTGCTCTCTATCTTGTATGTCAGAGCTCCTATTTACACATCTTCCAAGACGTAAATTTCTCCTGGGATATGTGTAAACTAAGAAAGCCCTGTCAATCACCCTCCCCCCACATCCCCACCCCTGAGAACTTCTGTCAATGCTTATCAGAGCTGTACTGACTAACACCAACATCTTAACAGGACTATGGTCTATCTGGAAGTGCTTCTTGGACAAGGCTCACCGTCCTGTCGTCAAATGCATATGTAATGTGTTTATAAATGTGCTTGCTGGTAGAGTTTTTTGATGTGTTAAATCGTGTCCTGATAGGACAAGGTGTGAAGAGATCTTTTTTGTAATACCATTATGCTTTCCTCATGGCCCCTTCCTATCTAAAAGAATAAAGGCTCCAGTATAGCTCTGTGTACGGCCATACGCCGGTCCATACGCACGTAATTTACGCAGGCAGTTCACTCCCATAGCTCAGCGTGAGGCTCCAGCGCTTTTGCACCAAATTCTATGACGCTGATTGGTCATTTGCTGACACGCCTACTGAATTGATTGACAGTTCGGGTGGGAAAAAAAGGAGAGAGCCGGCAGCTTCTGCCGTAGCGGTGTTCTACGTTTATATGTTAATAAAAAGTTCTAAAAAATAAACTAAAAACAGGGAGCACTGGTCCTGCAACCCACATATCAGACCATTACACCAGGAAATCTGCAGAACCTTGCGCAGCCACGTTGGACCCAAGTTTAATTAGCTCGTGACAAATTAATTGATTTCTCATCATTTCAGTCATGGAGTCAACGGAGGAGGAAGCGATCACTTGACTTTTGGCAAAAAAACAAAAGAAAAGGCCAGATCAGGGATGAAGAAGGGGAATTTAATACATTTGTGTCGCATACAAAACAGTCCGGCGCCGGGCAGTTTATTGTGCGACAACGCGCTTGTGTTCGCGGTTGTAAAAATTGAGCTTTGCGCGTACATGCCCTGCGGGGGTACGCTTGTGCCTCTGCATACGAACGGCATAGGCTACGTTCACACTGCAGGTCTTAATGCTCAATTCCGATAAAAAAAAAAAAAATCAGATCTTTTGGTGTGAACGTTCACACTACATTTTAAATGCGACCTGCATCAGACCTGGCATGACTCCAGTGTGAACGCTCTACGTTGCAGAAGTGACCCGCATGCGCGCTGATCAGTGCAGCTGTAGATGTGATGAAATGTTAAAAATTGAGCTTCAGCTGTGTTCTGCTCCATTTCTCTTTTGGATCCGCGCTGCGGCTCATGTCTCAGCCTGCGTGACGTGACACGCAGGCTGCGAGTTGCTTGTTTGGGCTTGTTTTCATGGGGCTGGTCGCTCGTTTTTGTCCTGACGCTGACACAGCACCCTGTGTTTGAGGAAGTAAACATGGATGCGCGCAACAGTTTTCAGTGTGTGTTCGTAATTTTGAAGTTGTTCTCCAATCGGGGAGAGCTAAACATCCAAAGATGAAAGGCAAAAACTGAGAAGAAAGCAAGCGAGTGGTGTGTGCGTCGCTGCAAGTACAGAGAGCTGGTCTCCCCCCGCTAGCCCCCACCCCGCTCTGAGCTACAGAGAGCTCGTCTCCCCCGCTAGCCCCCACCCCGCTCTGAGCTGCGTGTCCCCTTTGTGTCTGTAGAAACACGCGCGGGCTCAATTAAATGAGCCGCACGTGTTCTGAAAAAGTCAGATGTAAATCACATGAGCGTTCAGACTGCAGTCGCTTTGAAAACATCAGATATATATCTGATTTAAAACCACATACTGAAACGGCCTGGGTCGGATTTGAAAACATCAGATTTGTTGCGTTCAGACTCTCATAAAAAAATCGGATATGGGTCAGATGGGGCAAAAAAATCAGATTTGGGTCGGATTTGCCTGCAGTGTGAACGTAGCCATAGAGCGGTGTACGGCCGAACGCAGAGCTGTACTGGGGCCTTAAGGGGCCGCACTCAGAAGGCCGGCGCAGAGCTCGAGCGCGGCGCCCCGCTGTGTGAGCGCCGTGCGTGCGCCGCTTGTACAAGCCTTTGAACGCTCGCGCGAACGCGCCAAGCTCCCATTTTATGACCGCGCACGCTTGCGCGGTGTCTGACCATAAACTTCCCCGGCGCCGGACTGTTTTGTATGTTACACAAATGAATTAAATTCCTCTTCTTTATCGCTGATCAGGACTTTTCTTTTGTTTTTTTGCCTAAAGTCAAGTAATCGCTTCATCCTCCCTTCACTCCATGAATGAAATGAATGAATTCATGTCCTACCTGGCAGCGGGAGGTTTTAAGTATTTCCTGGTTGGCTATGGGCTGCTGGAATAGCACTCCCTGTTTTTATTTTTTAGAAGTTTATATAACATATAAAGTGATAAAAGACCGCCGCGCAGCAGTGGAGCAAACAGCTGTTCGTCTGGACCAAATCCAGCACTCGTGTCTCATGGGCTGTCAATCATTTCAGTAGGCGTGTCAGCAAGTGACCAATCAGCGAGCTCAGTTGAGTCCCCTTCGTGCGCAGCTGCTCATATTACAACAAGGATCAGGACCGAGAACGAGAAAAGAGCTGTGCCAATGAACGCGTGCGCGCGTCGAGCTCCGTTCGGACAACCGCGGAGCTCTGCGCCGGCCTTTAAGGCTGAGTTAGACTCGCGCTTTGGTCTGCAGGCTGGAGCGCGCGCGCTGCGCGTGCACTGTGCCGTGCGGCGAAATGCGTTTACAGTGTCGCCTCTGTGTTTATAGTTGTCGCACGGCGGCGCATGGCAAAGTGCTGTTCTTTTACGGACCAGCAGGAGGCAGTACCCTCTAAAACCTGTGCATATGTTGCAAGAAAGGTGTAGAAGAAGAAATCTACCGTAGAAGAAGAACTGTTTGAAATCACACAACAAAAACAAATAGCTTTCCGCTCGCGTGCTGAACTGTTGTCTTTATTTGCGGCTTTAATGCATGGAGTCAGCGGAGGAGAAAGCGATCACGTGACTTTTGGCGAAAAAACAAAAGAAAAGTCCGACTCCAGATCAGGAACGAAGGAGAATTTAATACATTTTGTGTCACAAAACATTCCTCCATGCGTCGCGACTCCGTCTCCACGACCACAGCGGCGCAAACAGCTGCAGGCTCCGGCGTGAAGAGGGTGAAGGCTGTCGGTGAGGACCTGTCAATCAAATCGTAGCGCCCACCGCGCGCGCATAGGCTTGCGGAGTTTCAAAAATTCAGAGGTGCACGACACGCGCTAATCCCACGCGCGGGGCCAACGCGCAGGGGCGGGGACTGTGAAATTGCATAACTTTTGGAGCGCGCGCTGCGCGACGCATCGAGTATGAAGGCTGAAATATACCTGAGCGTCCTTATTACGCAACTCTACGCGCGCATTTTGTGCGCATGCGTTTCGCTGATATAGCTTCAGAAGCTACGCTTTTCAAATGCTCGCGTTTTCGCTCGAAATCCTTGTTGTTTCGCTCCAAATCCTGGTTGTCATGTGAGCAGCAGCAGCTGCCCCGTATGCAGCTGCGAGCAGAGGGGGACAAACTGAGGTCGCTGATTGGTCACTTGCTGACACGCCTACTGAAATGATTGACAGCTCGTCAGAACACTTGAGAGCTCATCATGAAAGCAGCCCGCTGCCCGTTCTGCTGCGGTGTTTCTACTTTATATGTTATAAAAAGTTCTAAGAAATAAAAATAATAACAGGGAGCGCTTTTCCTGCAGCTCACCGCCCACCAGGAAATATTTAAAACATCGCGCTGCCAGGTAGGACATGAATTCATTCATTTCAGTCATCGAGTGAACGAGGAAGAAGCGATTACTTGACTTTAGGCAAAAAAACAAAAGAAAAGGCCCGATCAGCGATAAAGAAGAGGAATTTAATTCATTTGTGTAACATACAAAACAGTCCGGCGCCGGGGAAGTTTATGGTCAGACACCGCGCATCGCGTTTGCGGTCGTAAAAAAAGAGCTTTGCGCGTTCGTGCCCTGAGGGGCTGCGCGGGGCTACGCTTTTGCCTCAGCGTACGTACGTACGTCGTACAGAGGCGTACGGGCAGGTATATTTCACCCTTCAATCTAGCTTTAGGAGCAGCAGCCACGTGCACTCAGCCAATCTTTCGGACAAGTGTAAGAACATAATCTCATTGTATTTTGATACAATGATAATAAAGTTTATTCTATTCTATTCTATGTGCCTTATCCATCAAAGCCAAATAAGTAGCGAATAAAGGAGTTATTTGTTATTGAGAGGACATCAAGACATTCCATTCTGCAAGTGCACAACCCTGGGTCTTTGCCAACATTCCACCTCATTCCCTGTGGTTGGCATCCTATCATTCAGGCTCTTTAAGTGCCCTTTTGTTTGGGGGCTTGCTAAGTTCATATTTAACTCTGTTCTCACTATCACTGAACGGTCAAAGCTGTTTTTGGCAATGGCAGCTATTTTGGTCTGGCGTCTGACTCCCACTAGTGTCTATACACATGAGACCACTTGCTGTCTGGCAACATTCAGACCTTTCTTGCTCTTGATAACCCAGACCCTCTTGTCCTTTTTCATCATAGGTTATCTATTTTTGCCAGTGAGGGGTATATTTTTCCTCTGCATTTCGCACACATCTGAATGTCCAGGAAATTACAGCTGTCTTATTATGTCAACATCAGGCTTCATTCTTTGCTGAATTTTTTTGTATTTGATTTATTTTAGTGTATTTTGTTGTTGTTTTGCTTTCTTTACATTTAACTGCATGAATCCATGTACAGTTTTTTTTATTTCGTCTGAGATTATTTATGTATGTTTGTGTTTGTAACTAAAGGAACATACCGTGCTCTTCGTACAAGGCACAAATGTCAAAGAGGGTCAACTTTAAATTGGTGACTGACTCATGGAGGAGGCAGTCGTTGATGTTTGTGTCGAGAGAAATGCACTTTAGCATGGATAGATGGTATTTGCAGAGATGGTAATAAGGAGTACATGTTGAAGTCCTGAAAACCAGACTGAAGGTGTTTTCAGTCAGGTGAACATTTGTCTGATGCTTGATCTTACTATGCATTGTAAGAATTGACTTTTGTAGTTCCTTTAGATCGTTCATTTCTGACTGTGTTCCTAGTCCATCATGAAGAATCATACTTTTTCAAAATACTTTTAACAGCTTTATTCTGATTTACATTATATGTTTTACTTCTGGTCATTAGATCGTTTATAAGCTGACATTTTGAAAATAAGTGACGTCTTTACTTCATTACGGCATGTGACATGCGTTTTTGTTTTAATCTATAATTCTGTTTTATCTGTAAGGTGGAATGATATCTTCACTTTAATTACAACAGATTACTGGTACACACACAAACCATCATTCCTTCTTCAGTTGATACAAGGTCAAATGTTTTAGTGAACAAGGCTTTTCACATGGGTTCATTTTCAAAAACATTTCTCAAACGTTGGCACCTTCTAGTTAAATTAAAACGTGAAAATGTTTTTGTAGATTTTGGCAAACCTTTGTTTGACAAAGTTGTCTCAGGGCACTTCATTCATCCATCTAACCTTCCATCCATCCAACCATCCCTCCATCAATTCATGCATCCATCCAAGCAACCAACCATCCCTCCATCCATTCATGCATCCATCCAACCAATCATTAAATCATCCATCCAACCATCCAATCATCCATCCAACCATCCAATCATCCATCCATCCAACCATACATCCATCCATCATCTGTCCATCCACCCAGCCAGCCACCTATCCATCCATCATCCAGCCAGCCAGCCAGCCAGCCATTCATCCATCTAACCATATATCACCCATCCAACCATTCAACTATCCAACCATCCCTCCATCAATTCATGCATCCATCCCCCATCCAACCATCCATCCATCCAATCATCCATCCAACCATCCAAGCACCCATCCATCCATCCATCCACCATTCAATCATCCATCCAGCCATCCATCCATCCAGCCAGCCACCTATCCATCCATCCAATCATCCATCCATCCATCATCCATCCATCCATCCACCCATCCATCCAGCCAGCCAGCCATTCATCCATCTAACCATATATCATCCATCCAAACATCAAACCATCCATCCAACATCCAACCATCCATCCAACATGTGACCATCCATCATCCACCCAACCATCCATCCATCCAACCATCTTTTTTCTTTACAACAAATTTTTTTTCAAAATAATAGACATGTAAAACCCTTCTTAATTTAGTTTTTGTTCATCCAGAGCACTAGTCATATTATGACACCTGTGAGGGACGTCTCCTTAGTACAGAAAACATCGGAGGCGTCAGTCCTGAATAATAATAATAATAATAATGTCTTTGTCTGTCATCTGTGTATGTTTCCCATACACAGACGAAATTCGTCTCTGCATTTAACCCAACCACCACCAGGTGGTGCAGTGAGCAGCCAGAAAGCGCCCGGGGAGCTGGAGAATTAGGTGTGCACTCATAGACACCCCAAGGTGTGTAGTGGCCGGGGCGCGAACCCGCGTCCTTCGGGTCCCAAGTCGAAAGCCCTGCCACTACATCTTGGCTCCATATTTAATCCAGAGATAACTATAAAAAAAGATAGAAATGGAACAACTGCCAAGGTGAGTTCAAAGCAAACAAGGTGGATATGATGTGGGCGAAGGACCAACAAAATAGTATACCTGATTTATAATCCCATTTTAAAAGCTGTGCACATCTAAATAGGCAGTGATAGAAATTGCGGCCACACATTTCGTTGGACATTTGGAGCTCAAACACAGAATTCAACAAGATTTCAACTAAAAACCTGCTCTTTTTTAGTCCAACTTCACAGTCCAGAGAGATGCTGACTATAGAGGTTAAATTTCACTCTCTTTGGTCTCAGGTTCTACAGTCAGTCAGTTAATAGACTGCTAAGTTTAACAATCAGCACAGCACACATTTACAAACCGTCATCAGGCTCATCACGCCAAACGCCAGGACTCTGAGTCTGGACCAACCTGCTCATCTGTCTGCTGCACAGGTCATTTAGGCACACATGTTTTATTCCTGAAAGGACATTTTCTGCTTGGTCACTGAGGGCTATCTGTAATATGTGTGATTATCTGGTAGTTTGCTGCATTCAGGAGCTGAAGTGCTAGTCATGGTGAATAAATGCTGCTTTTTGTGGAAAGACCGAGGGATGAATGCTCACTTGACAAAGAGACAGAAATAACTACTGTACTGTATCAGGCTTGTGTTGTGTGTGTGTGTGTGTGTGTGTATGTGTGTGTGTGTGTGTGTGTGTGTGTGTGCGTGCGTGTGTGTGTGTGTGTGTGTGTGGTGGGGGGTAAAAATTTGTCTCAAGGGGAGGGGAGCCTTTTGAGTGGAATATTGATGTGTTTCTCTCTAATCCCCGACATGTGCGCTCTTCCTCACATGCACATCCATCTACTGCACTGCAGAGCAAAATATGGAGCACGAAAACACAGTGGCAGTGCAGCCACACTGCTTTGTAGCAGCATTCCTACAGACTGGGAAGCCATTGTTTATTACCTTGCTATAAACTTGGTTTATATATGGTTGGTTTACCTAAACTTCAGTAGACATGCTGACATGCTGGTCCAAACTGTGGACGTGTCTACCACCATCTTCTGCAAGTAAAACAATAATTGTGGAAATGTTCTCCTCATGCATGTGTGGACTTCTTCCTGTGTTGGTTTTATGATGGACTGGTGAGCTGTCCTAACTTACACATCCCAGAAGAACATTTATAAGAAAATAAAGAAACCAAACGAGAGAAAAGCAGACAGATCATTTGTATTGTTATAAAGTATTTTATAGATGTTTTACTCTTTGTGGGTGTGCAGAGTACCACTGAAATTTTTTTTTTTGCTGTATAATTATTATAACAATTAAAATTTCAACTATTTTTACTGAGTCTATAGAAAAGTACACACATGATAGTTATTATACCAGAGTATTTTCATCACAATTATGTACCACCTGGAATAGTGCATGGAAATAGTTTGTCCATGAACTTTGTCAGAACTGAGCCTCTCGTTTGCTGTAACTGGACCCCACATCAGGCATTGTCTTACTGTATTATGGGTGTTTATTGCACGTGTGTGGGTTTTTCCAAGGATTAATATTCAACAAGGCGTCTGTCCACAGGTGCTGAGACGGTGTGCTTTCCACAGGCTGTGTTGGTTTACAGTGTCTTCAGTGAAAGTGTCGCTTGTGTTTTTAATAAATGGTCATGTTTCTTTAATTTTAATAAGATTAAATTTCAAGCCATGGATTTATATTTCCTTCATGTTCCTCATTCTGACCGGTATGAGGTTGCACGTTTTCCCATCTGCATACACTGCTTCTGGGAATTTTTTCTTTTAATTATTTTTAATCTTACGCTGTGATTAATTTTTTTAATTTTTTGTTTTACACACTGCATGTGTTTGTCTGCCTGTAAGCAAAATATGTCATGAAACACTGGACAGATTTTAATGAAACCCTGAGAAAGTAATCACTTGATGTACAACTGATGCACTTTTAGAGTGCATCAGCGTGCATCAGCTTGTTCAGCTAAAAGACAACAAATACAAAAACAGTTGTCAATGTTGGTGTGATAGTAGCTGAGAGTTACCTCCAACACATGCTGTGAGTGCTACAGATTGGACTAAATATCTGCTTAAAACATATACATTAACTCTTGGAGTCAACTCTGTCTTTTAGCAAAATATTTCATGAACCTGAATACGTTTTTTTAATGAAACTGCCCCCAAAAAATATCCATTGGATGTTCATCTACAATTGACTGACTGTTTAATCCAAGTCAACATGGCTGCCACAGCTAATGGACCTTAGAAAACAAACGAAAGGCTTTAATTTGGTCAGTTTTACAGCTAGGTGCTGATAACGCCAAGGTCGCGGGTTCGATCCCCGTACGGGCCACCAGATGTAAAGGATTTTTGGTGTGTCAGTATTAAACTGACACACTTTACCTTACTTACTTATTCAGATTGAATAGTAATTCAAGGGTTCTCTATTTTTCAGGTTTACCAAATATTTCTGTGATCATTTATGATGGACAATAAACCATAAAGTCATAAAGTGACAATGGAGACGTTGATTTAGTTGGTATGCCCAAGACACTACCTTTTATTTAAAATAAATCAACTAAAATTAACACCAATGTACACTTGATTGATTGATTTCAATTTCTTACACATTAAACGCATCAGCACATTTAATTGTAACACAACAGACATCAGTAAAGATGACAATAATACTTTTTATCTGTAGGCTCTAGCTTAATGTAGTTACCAGCTTAAAATGATATGGGAAAGGAGGAAATAGGAGAAATAGGGAGAGGTTTAAGAGGAAGTTATCTATTTTGAGTTTAAACCAGAAACTGACACTTCTCCATATGAAAACCAGCAAGACTCCATCGCACGTTCCACTAAACATCAGCAACTCTGTACCTGTTAGACGTCCCGTCTCGGTTGGTAGAGTTGAGAAGCAGTCTGTACTTCACAGGTCGTGGGCCCGTGAAGTCCGGTTGTACCTATGCGTGTTTATGGATTCTACGTGTCGTGATGCCTGCTTTCTCTGTCAAAGACAGTGACACGTCTTGCTTAGTTTCAAAATAAAGCGTTCCTCAAGAAAGTTCATTAAGAACTAGGTAGCTTTTGCTCTGTGAACTTACGGAGACATCCATAAGTCCCAGCTGATAAGCCAGTCTTTGACTCGTGGCTGCAGCCTACCCAGCTAATAGAGACGGAGAGCTGTCAGGTCTCGCTGTCATTCCAACTCTGAAACGTTCACGGAAGCAAACGCTTTTATTAAAGTGTTGAGATCAGAAAATTCAGTCTTCTGATTGGTCAGATCAGAAGAAGGGAGTGCAGAGTGAAAGATACGGATCCGAAGGTCGCGGGTTCGCGCCCCGGCCACTACCCAGCTTGGGGTGTCTATGAGTGCACACCTATTTCTCCAGCTCCCCGGGCGCTTTCGGGCTGCTCACTGCACCACCTGGTAGGTGGTTGGGTTAAATGCAGAGACGAATTTCGTCTGTGTATGGGAACATACGCAGATGACAGGAATAGACATTATTATTATTATTATTATTAGAAATTCAAGGTAACAGGGAATCTGTTTTTGAAAACAAAGAGGACTGTTTTAGAAAAAGTGTCTGAAAGTGAAGACATACAGACGCTAGTTGGAGATTTAGCTGTTTCTTATTTTAAAACAAAACTGAATAAGTCAGTTTGACATATTATTCAACTCTGACACCATTAGACACCTTCATTTGACGAAGTGACACAGTAATGCTTCACATTAAAGAATAACACAGCATATACAGTAACATATGTGATCATAAAACATATTGTAAAGTACAACACTGCTCATGAATAACACAGGTGAATGCTTTGATTATATTTGTATTAGAACAAAGTCAGAATAGAAATAGTCTTTTTGTGAATGAATATGTTGTTTGATTCAAACTAAAAAAGACTAAATGTCTGTTTACTGAGAGGTCAGTAAAGGTTATCACTGGAACAGTTAAAAAAGACGAAGGTGTAATCTCGCATCATAGTGGACCCCGTCATGTCCACTACAATATGTCACTCCCAACAAATATCCCAAGCAATGACAGATCATGCATTACACTGTTTTCTAAATTTAACCAAAAATTTTAAACTCCTCATTTTTTAAACAAGATGATCTTAGTTCTAAATGAAATGTTAGGCCTTTAATGTAATTATGTTTGTTTTCATGTTTTTCCATACCTGGACTTCTAACTTCTATAAAAAAAAAGACTGTCGCTCCCTTGTAAAGACACATATGGACTTGTTTTGACACTGAGCTGACTCCGCTGCAATAATCTGACCTTTTTGGGTAAGAAAGAGCCGAACATAAACTGTTTTGGTTTGGCACAGAAGTGTCTGCTGAAATCCTTTAGAGTTGTTCTGAAGGCATACCATTGTGTTTATGCACGTCTTCTTTTTGAAAGTATGGGATAAGGTGTGTGACCCAAGTGTGTGTGCGTGTTCATTGTGTCAGAAGTGTCAACGGATGTGTAGCTCTCCACTCAGTCATCACCCGTGCTGTGGTGGATGATGGAAAATGACACACTTTAAAGTGGAGGACATGCCGAGGATTATTCACACCACTCTTACACAAACATACACCCGACTAAAATAGCTTAATAGAATTAGAACTCCTACATAATTACTCGAATCTTTGTCGCCAGGCTGTCGTGAAAGAACCAAATGCTTTGACTGTTTTGTGTCCTTGACATCGCTGAGCTATTTTCCTCACATGCAAATCTTAACGTGCTCTGTCATCGCTGTAATGTTCCAGTCACACGGCGGGGTTATACTTGGTTTTGCAGAGTGTGTTTATTTATCTAATGCAGGTTGTATACTTCATCAGGATAAGTCCAAATTTGGTTTGAAAAAAATAAAATTAAAAAAGAAATAAAAGAAGAAATGTATAGTTTTCCATCTCATCTTGTAGACATGAGTGCGAACATTTGGTATGTTTGGCCTATTGTAGGCATTATAATACATTTGACTGTAAAAAAAAAAAAAGACAAGCATGTTTGAGCAAAGTTTTCTTGAGGTTTTTAGAAAGTTATCATTTGGACCAAATGACAAACATATTGCTTTAATATGGGGTGTTCAGTCAAAGACCACGAGGAGGGAAACGTGTCAGGAGACAGAGGGAGAGGAGGAAAGTGAAGAATGTAGGACTGAGGGTTGCAACTCTAAATGTGGGGACAATGACAGGCTAAGGTAGAGAGCTGGCTGACATGATGCAGAGAAGGAAGGTAGATGTTTTATGTGTCCAAGAGGCCAAGTGGAAGGGCAGCAAGGCTCGCAGTATTGGAACAAGGTTCAAATTCTTTTACCATGGTGTGGATAGGTCAGGTCAGGTCAGGTTACTTTATTTATACCCAAGGGTAAATGTGGTTTGCAGTGGTACAAAGCATACATCCATCCATGCGCACACACAAATAAAAACAGTAAAAACATTTACCGGTAGTAAAAACACTTCAAAGAAACCATAAACAGACAATGTTGCACATAACGTTGTTAAGGCTCCCCAAATCATATGTAAAATGAAATAGAAAGAGAAATGGAGTAGAGGTGGTCCTGAAGGAGGAGTTGGCAAATAATGTTGTAGAGGCCAAAACAGTGTCAGTAAGGATGATGTGTCTGAAGGTAGAAGTAGAAGGTCAGAGTACCCGGAGAAAATCCATGCAAGCATGAGAAGAACATGCAAACTCCACACAAACCGTGTTTCCATCTATTTTCATTTCGAATTTTGAGCTAATTTTTGAAATCTCGCAAAAATGTAAATACAAATTAATGTGGATCAGAAGTGTTTCCATCAACTGGCTTGAAGCGCATCTACCGGGCCACGCACAGCGTCATTACGTCAGACGTCAGCGTCATTACGTCAGACGTCAGCGTCATTACGTCAGACGTCAGCGTTACGCATGTCTACAGTAAACAGGAAGTAGCGGTTGAAAACAGAACCCGGCCACACATCTCGTCAAAATGGAGAGAATATTTCAGGTATGTGTTGCTATCGGGCAAGTTGTATTTATTCTGTCATGCCAACTAGTTTTAGCGATGTTACATGTTGTCCGGAGCGGAAACAGCTGATCAGTCACGTGACGTAAATGTTCGCTACGGCAGAACTGAGTCGGCAAATCTGTTTCCATCTGTCGTTTTGCGCATCAGCTCTGTTTCGAAACCCCCAAAAACCACCTCAAGCGAGCGTATCAACTTTTGAGCGAATTAGAGGAAGTTAACTCGAATTTTGCCGTTTCCATTCAGCTTTTCTGATGCGATGCTTCAAAATGCGCATCTAGAAACCTTGATGGAAACACGGCTACAGTAAGACCCCAGGTCCAACCAGGGATTCATTGAACCCGGGACTTTCTTGCTGCAGGCAATAGTGTTAACTAGGTATATTGGTAGAAGGGTGTTAAAAATGCAGCTGCCAGGAAAAAGACAAAGAGGAGATATATGGATACAGAGGATAGAGTAAAGCCCCCAGTATACTCCAACATACATCCGTTCATGCGCGTACTGCATGCAGAGGGTTCAGACATCATACTCGAGTATCCACCCTGAGCAGCTGTAGCGCAGCTCCACAGACATAGAGAGGACATGCAGGTAGTTGGAGTGAGGACAGAGGATGCAGAGGACAGAGTGAAATCGAGGAAGAAGATCTGCTGTGGTGACCCCTAAAGACGGAAAAGCCAAAAGAAGAAGAAGAAGATGAAGACTAGTGGAATTTTCAGGTTTTAAGGGGACACAATTCTGTTGTCCTTCCCTGCTGCACTTCGGTTCCTTGAAACATAAAGTGTGGGTTAGCCAACAACGCCTTTCCCAGCTGCAGAAGGAAACAGCCAAGCGGCCTGGAAGAATTCCAATAAAAGCCTGTTTTGGCATAAACAACATACTGAAGGCAAGTTCAAGGATACTGGCCAAAATCTTGAAACATTTGCCTAAAAAATAACAAAATACTGTATGTTTTTCATGTAAACGTTTAGAAACTCTTTCAATTCATTTGCAGTACATTTAGTCAAATTCATTAAATTAATTTTGTGTCAAGTTTCTGTTCAGTAATGTTAAAGTTTTTCCAAATATAAAATAAAAATGTACAAGCTGCAGTCAGTATCCAAGTGCTGGCACTGCATTGTCTGTGGACCAGAACCAGCTCAGTCTGACTAATGATGCCGTGGTCTTTTGTCTATGTGTGTGTGACCTGCAAAGTATGTGACAAAGCTAAAGTCCAGGATATGACGTCCTTAGCCCAATTTCCTGAATGGACCTTGGGTATTAAAGATTTGAAAGTACTTTTAATGCTGTGAAGACTGAACAGTCAGTGATTTACTAACTTTAGCAGTAAAGCTGAGTTGGTGGAGACACAATTAGAAGACAAACTTTGTAAGAAATAGGGTGTCTCAAGTTGTTTTGTTGTCTTTCTTCATCAGAACATCACTCATGAAGTTGGACATCACCTCATGTTCTGCTCGATTCTTTAAAGGGGGAGTTTGGGATTTTTAAGTGTGATTCTGTGGAAAGGTTTAAGTACTTTATCGTTTAGATAGCTCTTTGAGTGGCCTCAGAATAGAATTTAACTTTAACAGACTGAAAAGCTAAAGCAAAGTGAAGTTGCTTTAAAACAGTTCACATTTCAATGATTTCATAGAGATCCATATAAATATTTTATATAACTTTACATTTGCATCCATTTTGCAATACACAATTATTTACAAAGAAGTTTGTGTTTAACTAACAATAAAGACAAGTTTAAGAGCGTGTAATTAATAAGGGCCCATTTCAAACAGAGATTGCAAAAAGCAAAATGTTATATGTGCCAGAGTGATTATTTCATGAAAAGGAAAACTGTGGAAAAAAAATTAAGTGCTTATATTTTTTTCCCATAAGTGCTTGTATTTTTTCCCCATAACTATTGTGTATTTTAATCACATTCTTTTAGCTTCATATACTTCCTTTGTCACATCATTCCTAAAATAGGGCCCAAAGAAATCTGTTCCTTTTTTCCTTTATTTCTATTTTTGTTCTTCTAAATGATACATACTTATTCTGCAAATAATCTATATGTACTGAATAAATGAATTAAATTTGACCGATTTTCACAACAAACAGCAAAAGCTGTTTCAGTTCTTCAAAACGCTCAATACTTTATTAAATAATTTACTCATTTGGCTGTCAGTATTTCCAAAATCAAAAACATTCAGATATTTTTGTAAACTAGTTTTTTTGTATTTTATATAAAAGTAAAAAAAATAATTTAAAATCCTGGGGCCTCATGTATCAACGGTGCGTACACACAAAAACCGTGCGTACGTCACTATCCACGCAAAACTCCGTATGTATCAAAACAGAACTGAACGTGGATATGTCCGCACCGCCACGGCAGCTCCACAGCAGGCGTACGCACGTTTCTGTGATTTGTGTTCCTTTGGCGACACTTACAGGTGATTCTGGAAACTGTTCATGATGGGGAATTAATTATTATTTCCACCCAAACACACATGATTGACAATTATTACATCCACATGGACGCAATCAGAATACAACCTGCAAAAAATATAAAAAACAGAAAGACTGAATAGTTCTGCACAGCTTAAATTCTTGTTTTTTGTTCATTTTTAGCTGTTTTAGCAGTTGAAGAACGTGATGCATGATGGGACAAGACGACATTCCTCTGTTGCAGGGTATATTTAAATGAAAACAACGTTTTTCTTTTTTTTAATTCATTCCAGATTTAAAGAACACAAGAAAACTATTTAAAAAAAACCCACAAGAAATCCTCTTTTGCCTTCATTTCATGTATTGTTTCATTTCATGTTGTTCATTCTAAATAGTTTTCTTGTGTTCTTTAAATCTGGAATGAATAAAAAAAAAAAAACGTTGTACCATGCGGGATTCGAACTCATGATCTTTGGGACGAAGGCAGCACGCTACCCACTAACCTATTTAGGCATGTTAGAATAGCTTGGTCAACTTCTCATTTAAAAGTGGACGGTTTGTTGTGCGCTGAGCGTGCCAAACAAAACCTTTTTCTGTGCCTCTCTACGTCACTCAGAAGTGTCTCCAGTTCACAGTCCGTGAAGTTACTCTTTTTTCCACGTTTCGACATGATTTGCAATAGAGCAAAGACGACATTCCTAACGTGCAGGGCAAATTTAAATGAATTTGCATATTTATATGGAGGCGTGTCAAAGGCGGAGTCGGCCACTCTGTCATGTGCGCTCAATTCCACGTTGATTGTGATGTACAAAAGCAATGTGCGTGGATTCCGGCGTATGCACAGTTTGATACATCTGGATTTTTTTGTGCGTATGCAGATTTCTGGATTTGACCGTGCGGCACTTTTCAGTAAGAAATCCACGCAAGTCTTTGTACATGAGGCCCCTGATGAGCCAGAGATTTGGACACAGAAACGCAGACCAACACAATGAGATCGAAGAATAAACTGAGTTGTTTTTATTTTAAAAAAATTTAACAAAAAGCTGTCATGGCATCAGACTTACAAAAACTCAAAGAGAAATCAAACGAAGCACGAGAAGACATGAGGAGGACCAGGCTGTGGCGTTTGAAATGCACGCTGCTCAGCTGATGATGAGGGGAACACAAACAAAGCAGGTTGTGGCTGATGAGGTGAAGTGGCTACAGCTGTGACAGGTGAACTGGTGGAAGAGGGCGCATGACCGAGGAGCTGAGGAAAAATACTGAGTGGCTGGAAGCACCGGGAGGCAAGAAGTAAACTAAACACCATAATAAATATTGTTACGGTCAGTGTAGTAGTCAGAGTTTCTTTATTTGTCATTCGCATTCAGGAGGTGTAGATGTCTGTGCTGGTGGGGAGGCTGACTCCAACAGACTTTTGTGCAGCCTTCACTACTCTCTGCAAAGCTTTTTTTTCTGCAGCTGTGCAGCCTCCATGCCACACGTTGATGCTGTAGGGAGTTCAGCTCAAAGTTTTATTTTAACAACCAAAAATCAAAAGCGGACGTGGCAGCAACAACTTAAAATCTTCAGGTGAGAAACAACACATGGAGGCACGGGGGAGCTCGAGGAGCACCGAGACATCTGGGAAACCAAGGCAATGAGCCGCTGGTGAGGTGGTGACATACCTGTCAAGTCTCCCGTTTTGGCCGGGAAACTACCGGATTTTACCCCTCTTACCCGTCGTCATCCCGAATTATTATTTTCCCGGAAATTTCCCGTATTATAATATTATTAAAAAAAAAAAACATTCCAGTGCCTCTGAATTATGTCACTAGCCTCGCGAGAACTGCCACCTGCAGTAGCCTCGGTGGCAGTTCTCGCGATGTTAGTGCTGGCAGCGGAACCCGGAAAAACACATCAGAAATGGATGAATGTAACGAGAGAAAAGGCGTCCCTGCCAAAAAAGTTAAGACTTCGTAAATATCTTGAAAAATGGGACAGCAAATTTACTTTCCTAAGGAAGAGTAGGGTGGGGCACAATTATGCGTTTTGTAAGATTTGTAACTGCGACTTTAGTGTCTCTTATGGGGGAAGGAACGGTGTCCGTCAGCATGAAAAATCCATCAAGCACAAAGGTGGGCCTATCAGATTGTGATCACATTGTATTGTATTGTATTGTATTGTATTGTATTGTATGAAAGTGTGTTATAAATTGAATTCATTATTATTGTATTGTATAATTTTATTCATTTCATATTAAAAACAATGACAATGTTTTAAAAAGAAAAATTAAACAAAACATAAAATGAAAGGAAGCAGAAGAAGAAAACATTTCTCATCATATCTGCTCCTTATCAAACAATCAACTCAAACTATCAATTCAAACATAAATATACTTATTTGTAATACAAAATAATACAGTCTCATCAGAGATATACAGTCACGTCAAAATATCTAATATAATTTGTTAAATTAGAATCAACTTAAATGTAACTCTTCAACAAAATAGTTTTAATCATTTTCTTGAATATTAGTATAGGACTTCACATTTTTTACATTGTCCTCTAGTCCATTCCAAAGATCAATTCCTCTTATTGCAGTAGACCTACCCTTTAAACTTGTTCTAAACTTAGGTTTAACAAACATTTCCATTCCCTTTAAATTATAGCAACTAATCCTTTTCACAAAATAGGTTTGAATAGACACACAAACTAACTGGTTTGAAAGAGGCTGATAGGTAGTTATTTTAGATTTCTTGTAAACCTGTCTTAAAATGTAAGGGGTCCTGGGGCCTCATGTACAAAGACTTGCGTGGATTTCCTACTGAAAAGTGACGTACGGTCAAATCCAGAAAAGTGTGTACGCACAAAAAAATCCAGATGTATCAAACTGTGCGTACACCGGAATCCACGCACATTCCTTTTGTACATCACAACCAACGTGGAACTGAGCGCACGTGAGACACCTCCCCTGACACGCCTTCATTTACATATGTTAAACAGATGCAAATTACTTCCTGCATGTGTGAAGGACATGTTTGTTTGATCCCTGCGCGATCAGAAATTATTTCTAGATTCAGGAAAATAATGAATTTAATATAATATGAGTGAGGAAAATAATCCTAAGTAAGAATAGTAATAAAATGTGTTCATCACACAAAGAACGAGTGATTGTGTGTCGGATTTGTGTGTGCGCGCACCCTGCTTTGGTGCGCCAGCTCATCCATTCATTCTGAGTGAAAATATTAACTTTGCGCACGGGTTTATTACCATAATTACTGTAAACACAGAGGAACTTAGATGTTTGGTAGAACATAGATCTTTGTTTATTTAATAGATGATATGAAGAAACGGGTCTGTGCGTCTCAGTGGAGAGTTTTCATGACATGACTGATGTTGGAGTCTCCAAACGCTGCGCGCGCCACATTGTGCGCAATCTGTTTGTCTGTGAAGCCTTTACTCTCCTACAAGTTATATATGGTGTACTTCCACGTGTCATTTTGGAGAAATCTACAATAAACGCAGATCATGAATCACCTCCAGCTGCCGTGTAACACCGGCGTGGGTGCGCGCGCGCTCCAAAGCGCGACCACTCAGCCTTTGGAATCATATGGATGAGACATTCCATTAAATATGATCAGGCTTTGTGTGTACTGGACTGCCCTGATCGGCCTGCCAGCTCCCTCAGGAAAGCTCCTGTGGAACAGTTTGATCGCTGCTTCTGCACGCGTGATGCACGGCTCCTGCATGTGTTGCTCCAGAGCGCAGCAGTGCCAAACTGAAAAATGATTATTTCTGAAAACGGCTGATAAGCCATATCCTAGATCAGAAAATTATATCTGTTTATTAATAAATGCTCTGCGTGTTACACTATTTATTATATTCTCCAGTAAGGCTGAATGAATCCGTTCCTGTTAAATTTATTCTTTGCACAACTTTGCGCGTCCTTTATTTCACTGCGTCATGTGGATGTAATACTTGTTAATCGTGTGTTTGGTGGGAATATTAATCATTTTCACATCATGAACAGTTAATAATAATAATAATAATAATAATAATAATGAATTCAATTTATAACGCACTTTTCATTAATGGAAATCTCAAAGTGCTACAAGGTGCAACAGAATTAAATGTCAATAAAACAAATAATAAAACAATTAAAATCAACAACAGTGTCAGCTATGATCAAAAGTAGAATCATGAGGAGTATAGTATGCTCGGTTGAAAAGAAAGGTCTTCAAGCCGCTCTTAAAGTCAACCACAGATTGTGGGGCTTCAGTTTCTCGAAAGCACCTGTAAGTGTCGCCAAAGGAACAATAACCACAGAAACGTGCGTACGCCAGCAGGGGAGCTGGCGTGGAAATGTACTTGGATGCGCAGATATTCACGTTCATTTCATTTTTGTTACATACGGGGTTTTGCGTGGAAAGTGACGTGCGCAATGTTTTTGTGCGCACGCACGGTTGATACATGAGGCCCCTGGACTTTGGTTGGGTAGTGGGATGGCTCGGAGTACCCGGCAGAAAATTTCCCTTATTTTTAAATCCAAAACTTGACAGGTATGGGTGGTGACAAGGGATCATTTAAATAACTGAATGAGACTGAAAGTGGGAACACCTGGACTGAATGCTGATTGAGGACAGGTGAGGTGGCAGGCTAACCGGAAAAACACTGAAGAGGCTCACTGAGTGTAAATGGAAGATGGCACAAGAAACACTCAGAAACAAAACAAGACCTAAAGCAGAATACTCAAAT
>JBBPBX010026859.1:20795-37750 GCA_038048925.1 Garcialebias charrua
TGTTTCAGGTTTACTCTGCATTCGTTTTGACACCATCACCATATTATAATGTTGAGGAAATTTATTTATCACGGTGTAAAATACCAGTGCAACTAACTTGCTAATATTATAATAATTAATATAATAGTATTGTTAATGTACTCCAAGTCAATAAATAAAAACAAGTGGACGGCACCAAAAGATGATTTGAATGCCGACTTTGACTACCAGAAGCAGTTGTGAATGTATTTGCCTAATTTTATACAAGTGCATTAATAAATGTGAAAAAGTCGCCAAACAGATTTTTCTACATTTTCTGCTAATTATTTCTGGCTCGTTTATGCTAACACACCATAATTACCTGGAATGTTTAGTCATTTATTAAGAAGTGTTGGTTTTAATCTAGTTTTAGACACATGCCATCCGCAGACGTCGATGTGTCTGAATCAGTTTCCACATGTCTAAAATTCATTCATTCATTCAACCTTTATTTAGTGGCACAACTGGTAGAGCTGCTGCCTCTCAGCGAGAAGGTTGCCGGTTCAAATCCCGGTCCGGGGCCTTTCTGGGTGGAGTTTGCATGTTCTCCCCGTGCATGCGTGGGTTTCCTCCGGGTACTCCGGTTTCCTCCCACAGACCAAAAAACATGCTTGTTAGGCTGATTGGTGACTCTAAATTGACCCTAGGTGTGAGTGTGAGAGTGGATGGTTGTTTGGTGTGAGTGAGACAGGTCCCTCTTGTAAATGAGTCCCCGTGACTCAACGAGGCTAGCCTGTATAAATAAAGGTTGAATGAATGAATGAATGAATGAATTTAGTCAGGCAAATCTTATTGAGCTTCGAGGGCTCATTTACGAAAGCGAAAGTTTTCCCCTCCCCCACTTCAACCCGGTGGTCAGAAATCTTGGAGTGCAGCTTGACTCCAACTTAAAGTTTGATAAACAGATCAGTTCTGTTGTCAAGACCAGCTTCTTTCAGCTCCGTCTGCTCTCTAAAGTCAAGTCATTTCTCAGCCGTGGTGATCTGGAGAAGGCCATCCATGCCTTTGTGACCTCCAGACTTGATTATTGTAATGCTTTGTATGTTGGTATTAATCAATCCTCCATCTCCCGTTTACAGCTTGTACAGAACTCTGCCGCGCGCTTTTTGACCAACACACGAAAATATGAACACATCACTCCTGTCCTGTCCTCTCTACACTGGCTCCCGGTTCAGTTCAGGATACAGTTCAAGCTGCTCCTGTTTGTTTTCAAAGCTCTGAATGGACTTGCTCCTCTGTACATCTCAGAACTTTTGAAAGTCCATCAGCCCGGCAGAGATTTACGATCTGCCAGTCAACACCTGCTGGAGGTGCCTCGCTCAAGGTACAAACAATGGGGAGACCGGTCACTTTTCTGTTGCCGGCCCAAAAGCCTGGAACAGTCTCCCCCTTGAGCTGCGTGCCACCTCTGATCTTAAAATAGAAAATAGATTGTAACGTTAATCTGCGCTGCCTCTTTAAGAGTCAGCAGAGTCGTTGCTGCGCGGTGCCGTTTGTCCCAGTGGGCTTGCTGTAGCGGCTGTTGTAGAAACACATTGCCGTAAAGCTGTGTTTTCACTTTTTCTATCTTTACTGTACAGTACCGGTACTTAACTTTAAATAACAAATGTCTTTAAATAACAGTTGTAGTTATAATAACAAGGCTGTTCTGGTGGTAATATCTTTGAAGCATTTGATTTGTGTGTAAGTTTCCAGTGATCTATTGCTAACCACTTTAGCTTTTTATAGCATTTTTATTAGGTTAGCTGCAAACTGGGTTGTCTAAATATTCTCTCTCAAATTTAGTATTTTATATGGAGTATATACGGCGTTGTGCTCAGGAAGAAGAAAAAGACATCTCTGTTGTGGATTCAGTTTTGCGTCTTTTGTGACTCCTGTGGAGTTAAAGTTTGTGACAGGTGGAGCAGCCCTGAAGAAATGGTTTACTTTCAAACGGCAGATATTTAGTTGTTTACTGCAGAGGAGTGTGTTGCTGTTTGTGTTGCACAAGGCTTTTCGTCTCTCTTTCCCTGGGAAAAGAATCCACATCAGAATAAGTGCATACCCAGCATGCAGTTTCTACACACAGTTTCCTGTTCTGCATAGTTTCACAGCATTCTCCTCATTCTTCTTACTCCCCTGTGTGCACTGTTTTTTTTTTTCTTTGAACTTTGTCTTGAAAAGGAGAAACGTCATCCTTCTCCACTTGCCCTCCTCTGACCCCTAAACTCAGACATTCTGCTTTTTACATGCACGACTGAACTGAACTTTCTCATGGCCCAGCGTCTCCTGACACGCTCCCAACTCTCCGTGCTCCAGTACCGCTCCTGTGGGAAGGATGGAGCTGGCGCCATGGCAACCAGCGGTCCCAAACGGGCTCCGTTTGAGTGCTCTTAAAAGTACAGTAGGAAGCGAAGTAAACGAGAGCAGCAGCAGAGTGACAGAGACGCTGAATCTGAGCGAATACTAAGCCGACGTAGCTCATCTTCAGCTTTTAGAGACACAACTCAGATGTTTCCTTTTTTTTCTTCCTGAGACGTTGTTAGGAGGTGAGAAACGCAGAAATTTGAAAAATCTCCCCTGCAGGTTAGAAGGTTGTTCATGTTAATCACAGTTGTGAAGGGGAGTCCGAGGCCAGGCGTGGAAACTTTGGCCTGACTTTCCCAAACATGCATGTAAATGCAAATCACTGTGTAACCTCAAGTTTTACACACATCAAGGGGAAATTCATGCACGTAGAATTAGTGCATCAATCTGTGGCACGTGGCATTGAAAGATCAGCCTCAATGGTGCGTCTCTGCATGCAAATTGACAGTGTTCTGTTGACCTATAAAGATAACTGATGTTTCACCCAGATTTAGACACAAGTAAATCCAGGCACATTTTTGTGGCTCCCATGGAACAAAACACACAATTTCTGACCTTTAAACGTTCACAATTTGAACTGCTGTTGATAAAAACATGTTTTGTTGCATAACTATTTATAAACGGGGACATTTAGAGATTATTTGATTTTAAAAATAATGTTTTTGGAGCTTAATTGTAATGTCTTGGTTTGTACATTAATCCCTAACAACGTTACCCTAACTTGTATTTAATACAAAACCTGAAATAATTATCTTATTTGGAATTAAAACATGTGTTGATTGCTCGTGCTGCACGGTTCAGTGTCCTGCGGCAGTGCCAGTCGTCACTGTCAGCGCTGCATTTGATTCTGGAGCAGCTAATGCTGAGCTGGAAGCAGCGGTGGCCTTCATTATTCATGACGTTGTTTTATAATTCCGAGGTCGCGGATTGTTTGGAATTAGCCGTGGGAGTGCTTTCTGTCCCTGAACAACACTCTGAAGGAGTCCAGTTGTTATTTGATGCCAGAGGGAACCAGCTTAATTCCTAAAATATAAAATAGCATCAACCCAGCACTGCTGCTCCCATTGGGGGAGACTTAAACACACCATCATCGCTGGAAGCAGCGCTATTATCTGTATTAAACTAGGTTTATTTGGCTCTAAGTGTTCAAACATATGTGAGATATATTTCTTTGGACAGCTAAACAAACAGTCTGGGCTCAGAACAGCATTTAGTCAAGTCAAGTTGGCGTTATTATTTGTAGAGCACATAAAAATACAAATACTGGCTTCATTTTCTTTATTTTCACCTGTTAGGACTAAAACTGTCCCCAACAATAATTCCCTCTCATTCTGTTTCATGGAGCCAGTTAGACTCTCCGGACCGACAACATCACAACGTGGGTGGGAAAGGTGAAGCGCCCACACCTGCCTCCACCCTCATTTGCTCCACTCTGGGCCCTTGAGCAAGGCCCTTAACCCCCACCACCTGCCCCCTGCTCTCTGCTCCACACAGAGGGCTGCGGTTGTGTCAGGGAGGACATCTGGTGTAAAAACAATCGCCACGTCTTCGTGTGAGTTAGTTCGCTGTGGAGACCCTGAAGAAGAATATTCTGTAGGACAGAATAATGTTTAAATACAAACTCAAGTAAAGTTTCACTGTTTAAGCTTCTTCCAGGCTGTATGGCCTTTGCAGGTAATAAAATGGCAATTTAGCCTTCACTTAATTTGCTGCTTTAATTAAAAAAATAACTTTAAGGTAGAATCTAAGTCATTTATCTGGTTTGATTTCTCTCAAGCTACCGGTAGTAGCCGAGTTTTATCTGATTTTGCCTAAATAGTTATTCTGTAATTTTTTATGGTTTAGTGGGAACAAAATTAAGCCGTGTGCTAATCTATACTGTAAAAGCTTGACGAGGATCACGTCTCAGGTTTGGACGTGTATTTAAAGTTTACTTCACTCAGGCACTTATAAAATAAAGACAAACACTGAAAATATAATTCAGTTTCTGTGGATAAATCATGACAGTGTTTAAGATTTAACACATGCCTTTTGTGTGCTCGGTGTGGAGGACCAAACTGACATAATAATAAATAAAAGAATAAATACATATCCGACATAAAATAATAAATATATAAATCAAAGTAGAAATATATATCCTACATAATAATAAATAAAAGAATAAATATATAAATCAAAGTAGAAATATATATTTTAAGAGTAATAAGAGCATAAATATATACAGTATATTCTTTTTTATTTCTCCTTACACATGAGTTTCCATCAATAAAAATAGATATTTTGCTTTGCCTTTTTTTTGCTGTTTGCTGTATTTATTGCTGTATTTATTGCTGTATTGTTTGCTCGCTGTATTTCTGCCTCATCGTTTTGTTAATGATGAGGGCTGCTTTCTAAGTCCAGCTCTACTATTGGTCAATAAACAGGAAAGAGAACGATCAGTGTGCAGATCGATTGAGCATGCCTTCCTACTTGGCGCTTTCGGCCTCAGTTCAACAGTACTGACGGTATGGAGGAATCACAACCACGCTCAGTTTGGGTATACTGTACTGTATTACTTTCAGCTAAGCTAGCAACGTGCCTTAATTCCTCAGCAATCCTACGACACATCTCTAATAGTTGTTTACTTCCTCTCAAATAAGGAGCCCTCCTAAGAGGACCGCAGCGCAGGCATGCACAATCGATCTGCACACTGATCGTTCTCTTTCCTGTTTATTGACCAATAGTAGAGCTGGACTTAGAAAGCAGCCCTCCTCATTAACATAACGATGAGGCAGAAATACAGCGAGCAAACAATACAACAAACAATACAGCAAACAATACAGCAAGTAATACAGCAAACAGCAAAAAAAAAAGGCAAAGCAAAATATCTATTTTCATTGACGGAAACTCATGTGTAAGAAGAAATAAAGAATATATATATTTATGCTTTTATTTCTCATTAAAATATATATTTCTACTTTATTGATTTGTGCAGTGGTGGGCAACGCTAATCCAAAAATTAGTTCCGCTATTTCTAAAGCACTAATTTATTTATTTAGGTCCGCAATTTCAAAAGCACTAATGTCTTATGAAAATTAGGGGAAGCTAATTCTAATCCGCTAATTAAATTCAACAATTGGTAGCAGCAAGTTATGCAATATTTGCACTACACTGCCAACTAGCAGTGCATGAACTGTTATACAGTAAGTTGTTTGAGTTTCAGAGTATTTAGTTTGGTTCTCTTCAACAGGTTTCACAAGGACAAAATGTACCCATTCCAAAGTCTGTTAGCTAAACTGCTGACATATTTGGCTGTTTTTTTTTTTCTTCTTTTGTTACTTTTAGTACCACTAGATCGCATGTGTCAAACTCAAGGCCCGTGGGCCAAATCCGGCCTACCATAACCGTTTCTGTGGCTCTCTACACCCTAGAACTTCAAGATAACAGTTGTAAGCATGTAGTTCTCAGGTGATGGGTCCCCATCCCTACACTCCCTGGTCTCTCTGTTAATTGTCTTGCTTATCTCCTCCATTTTGTTGTCCAGGTGTTTGTGATTGTCATGCTGTGTGTTCATGTACCTGTATATAAAGTCAGGGATTTTTTAATTGATAAAGCTCTGTATATGTTGTATAACACAATCATTGTTCCACATTTAATCTATTGTATTGAGGTTTGGGGAAAAGCGTGCAAAACAATTACAAAGCCTGTTTTTATTTTACAAAAGAGAGCTGTAAGAGTAATCACCAGAAAACATTTCAGTCACCCATCAAACACCTTGTTTCTTCAGCTAAATTTATTGAAATTCCAGGAATTGGTAGAATATAGTATTTTATCAGTTATGTATAGGGCTCATAATAACACATTACCTTTAAATATCCAAAGAAATTTAGACAAAGTTATTACAATCTTAAAGGGACAGATATTCATCAAACCACAATTCAGAACCAGCTTAAAGGGACGGTCTACCTCAATTCAGGGAGTTGGATTGTGGAATGTTCTGGAGAGTGATGTTAAAAATGCAAAATCAATTCATTCATTCATTCATTCAACCTTTATTTATACAGGCTAGCCTCGTTGAGTCACGGGGACTCATTTACAAGAGGGACCTGTCTCACTCACACCAAACAACCATCCACTCTCACACTCACACCTAGGGTCAATTTAGAGTCACCAATCAGCCTAACAAGCATGTTTTTTGGTCTGTGGGAGGAAACCGGAGTACCCGGAGGAAACACACGCATGCACGGGGAGAACATGCACACTCCACCCAGAAAGGCCCCGGACCGGGATTTGAACCGGCAACCTTCTCGCTGAGAGGCAGCAGCTCTACCAGTTGTGCCACCGTGCTGCCCAATGTATACATTTAAGAAAAAGGTCGAAAAGGACTTGCTCAAAAACTATATATGATGTAGGTAATATGCTGGTGAAGATTCTCAATCGTCCAGGACATGATGAAATCAAAAAAGGCGTTCAATACAGGATCAACTGGACTTTATTTGTTGCAGAAAACTGGACAGAAGTCGAAACGTTTTCTGCAACAAATAAAGTCCAGTTGATTCGTGTATTACACTTATGTTGTACTTATGATGTAGCTTAGTGTGTTTGTGTATTACACTTATGTTGTACTTATGATGTAGCTTAGTGTGTTTGTGTATTACACTTATGTTGTACTTATGATGTAGCTTAGTGTGTTTGTGTATTACACTTATGTTGTACTTATGATGTAGCTTAGTGTGTTTGTGTATTACACTTATGTTGTACTTATGATGTAGCTTAGTGTGTTTGTGTATTACACTTATGTTGTACTTATGATGTAGCTTAGTGTGTTTGTGTATTACACTTATGTTGTACTTATGATGTAGCTTAGTGTGTTTTTGTATTACACTTATGTTGTACTTATGATGTAGCTTAGTGTGTTTGTGTATTACAGTTAGAAAAATTAAGTAGAGTTATTCATTTTGTGATGTAGTTTGAAGGTTATCATTGGTTGAACAAACTGTGAAATAAATAAAGGGCAGATATAATAAGATTTCATCTTCTTTCTGCTCCTTTCATTTTATCCTACTTGTATTCTTCTATCTGATGAAACTGTTTTGTATTGTTCTTTTAAAATGAATGAATAAACATCAAATCAAATCAACGGCCCAGTCAGAGTCCAGAACCTGAACCTGAAACCTTCAGAGAGCTGAGCAGAAACCTCAAAGAACTGAAGCAACAATGGAAAGTGGGTCAGAACTCCTCCAGAACCAGGAGAGAGACTGATGAAGTCCTGCAGACTGATGAAGTCAGAGAACCACAGAGGATTCTGCTGCTGAAGGAGGTTCTGTTGGGTCAGAGGCACAATTAAGCTGAGGTTAAATTTTAATGATTTTAGAACTTGTTAAAGATCATCCATCCAGCTAACTGTCTATCCATCCATCCATTCAGCTAAAAGTCTATTCATCCTTGTATCTGATGAAACTGTTTTGTATTGTTCTTTTAAAATGAATGAATGAACATCAAATCAAAAATAAGTCTGTATCTCTGTGTTTATCATTGTCCTGGCATTGTCTCCTCCTGTTGCCTCTGTCTCCTGAGTTCCTTGTGATTCCCTGAGTATGTAAGTTTGCTGCCTTGCGGACGCCATTTTGAAGAGTCCTAATGGTGAACTACTTTTTTAAATCCAGCAGATTTGACCATTTCGTGAAACTCTCAAGCTCAGAAAAACTTGTGCTATAACGTCAGCTATGAAATATATTTTTTCTCAGCAAAGAAATAATTGTTTTACCGTGTTTTGTTGTAAAATCCTGGCTTCTTTGGCTGTCGCGGACGCCATTTTGAAGAGTGCTAATGTGGCGAAATTCTATTTTTAAATACAGACGCGTCGCGTAGGCCCTGAGAAACATCCATAAGTTCACCCTCCATGTTAAAAAGTCTTCGTCTGACTCTTCAAAAACAAGCAATAAGGCTCCAGAGTAACACACTGGCTGCTAACTGCTATAGAGAGAGCACACACCAAGAGACTGAGGGGGACGCTTTTTTGTGACGGACCACATCCGGCGCTGCTCGTAAATACGTTATTTCGTTTTTACTGATAGATATTTAGTTATTAGCGGTACTGCATTTTAAATAAAAATAGCATAAATCCGCTTATGAATTATAAAACTTAGTCAATCCGCTGTAAAGCTAACAGATTATTTAGCTACGCTACAAGCGGATTAGCGCAACAGCGCTCCCTAGCGGTCGGAGGCCCACCACTGGATTTGTGTATTTTTTCTTTTATTTATTATTATGTAGGATATATATTTCTACTTTGATTTATATATTTATTCTTTTATGTCGGATATATATTTATTCTTTTATTTATTATTATGTCAGTTTGGTCCTCCATAGCTCAGAGCAATCGGGTGACAATTGTTCAAAATGGACACACATGCACACACACAGATCTTGTTGTATTCCTCTTTGCAAATGCTCCTAATCTCCATATCTTAGTCACTCTCCATTTTACACCTTATCTCACATGCACTATCTCTTCTTCTACCATCACAAGCCATTTGAGCCCACACACACACACACACACACACGCACACACACACGCATGCACGCACACACACACAGTTTCCCTCTGATCTCTCTGAGCCACTCACTGGTCTGTGAGTTTCTGTCTGTCATTCACTCTGAGAGATGTCAACATGGTGACTGTTGAGGCTTCGTCTGGACTAACAGCTACAAACAAATAACACCCAACCACCACTTTCTCTCTCTTCATATATACAGACAGCATTTTTTACACCTATCATTTTATTCACATTTAAACTCCTCAGTCCCAGTGGCAATTTTCATCCTCTGGGTTTATGCTGGATCCCCACCGCACGCATCTCGCGCAGCCGAAGCAGCCACTTTACATTGAAGTCTATGGGGACGCGAATCTTGGAGCAGCGGGTCGTGTCGCAGCGCATCCACAGCATACAAGCAGCGCGAAAGTGAGCAGCAGCTGTTTTCTACTCCAGCATCGCAGCCGAGCAGCGACTGTGCTGCTCGGCAGCACAGCTGTGGAAGCACGCCATTCCGTGCTTCCACAGCTAGATTCAGCTCGCTGCTCAGCAGCAAACAATCAGGACCAATCAGGAGAGACTCTGCCATGTGATCACGCAACGACGACGTGACGGAAGTAGGAGGGCACGCAACAACGACGTGACGGAAGTAGGAGGGCACCGCGCGAAACGTGAACAGACGAAAAAAATCCCGCGGTAAACATGGAGGAGAAACTTATCGTGGCAGTCTGTGAAAATCCTATAATTTATAACCAGGCCAGTCCCTTCTACAGGGATCGAAATAAGAAGGACACTGCATGGAAAAGAATCAGTGAGGAGGTCGGTTGGCCTGGTAAGTTTCCACCATGTTTTATAATACTGTATCCCTGCGTTATTACAACTCCTGCTTTGTTCAGTAGCTGTAGTGTTTAATGACTGCCTACGTTTGTTTGCACAGAGCACAAAAAGTTGAAAAATAAAAGTAGGAAAACACCAGCTACATATAAATACAGAATAAATGTAGCTGCAAAAAATTAGAAAACAGTACAGCAAAATAGGTGAAGATTGAAAAATAGCAGATAAAATCCAATACACAGATGCTGAATGTAGCTGAAACAACATCAAAACCAAATCGAAACATGATTAGAATGCCTTTAAACTAGCTAAAGGCCTCTAAAGCACCAGATTATATACAGTTGCTGAAAAAGTAGTAGCTAAAACAGGCAAAACTGAGAAGTAGCTGTATTCATGTTGAAAGTAGTGTGTGTAACAGCCATTTTTAATGCTTTTCAGAGGATGCGTGCCGTAAACGCTGGAAGACATTACGTGACACGTATGCTAAGGAAGTCAAGAAGGAGAGAGACCGACGGTTTACTCTGTGTCAGAAGCATCCGATGGCTCCGAACAGATGTTTAATTATAGAAGCAACTGAAGGCAAACCGTCAATATTTCTCTTAATGTGTTTGCTCCACCCTGGTGATTTGGTGGTTATAGTGAGACTTACCCAAACTCAGAGAGCCACAGTTTAATCCTCACATCCATTTTGTCCATAAGCGCTCACTTTTAGACATCATCGTACATCTTGCAACACAGAAACGTAATAAATGATTAAATAAATAAATGTTGGAAATTGCTGATTACTTTAAATCTGTCCGATTTGATACATAACTTTTTTATGTTATGGTAATCAGGGGGGCAGCACGGTGGCACAGCTGGTAGAGCTGCTGCCTCTTAGCGAGAGGGTTGCCGGTTCAAATCTCGGTCCGGGGGCATTTCTGGGTGGAGTTTGCATGTTCTCTCTGTGCATGCATGAGTTTCCTCCGGGTACTCCGGTTTCCTCCCACAGACCAAAAACATTCATGTTAGACTGATTGGTAACTCTAAATTGTCCTTAGGCGTGAGTGAGAGAGTGAATGGTCGTTTGTCTCTAGAACCGTGTTTCCATCTATTTTCAATTCTAATTTGAGCGAATTTTTGAAATTTCGCAAAAATGTAAATAAAAATTAATGGCGAATCAGAAGTGTTTCCATTAACTGGCTTGAAGCGCATACACCAGGCCACACAAAGCGGCATTACGTCAGACGTCAGCGTTACGCACGTCTACAGTAAACAGGAAGTAGCGGTTGAAAACAGAACCCGACCACACATCTCGGCAAAATGGAGAGAATATTTCAGGTATGTGTTGCTATCGGGCAAGTTGTATTTATTCTGTCATGCCAACTAGTTTTAGCGATGTTACATGTTGTCCGGAGACGAAGTCACGTGACGTGAATGTTCGCTACGGCAGAACTGAGTCGGCAAATCTGTTTCCATCTCTCGTTTTGCGCATCAGCTCTGATTCGAAGACCCCAAAATCCACCTCAAGCGAGCGTATCAACTTTTTGGCAAATTAGAGGAAGTTAATTCGAATCGTGCTGTTTCCATTCACCTTTTCTGATGCGATACTTCAAAATGCGCATCATGAAGCCTTGATGGAAACACGGCTAATGTGTCCCTGTGATGGACTTGCGATCCATCATGGGTGTACCCCGCCCCTCGCACTGTGATTGGACATGGGCACCGGCGACCCCCGAGACCCAAAATGGAAGAAGTGGGTAAAATATACTGGATGGATGGATGGTAATCAGGGTGCTTTAGTGTTTATGCATTCCTTTCCAAATTATCACAAAGCATTATTTGTATTGAACTTTTATCAACAGAGTTGCACCATGCTTTACAGGAAAGGAGAAGTTTGGTCATGTGGATTTAAACCACAACAAGACATGTCTGAAAAATATCTGACACCTTCAAAAGCACAAAGGAAGGTCTTTCTGTTCTGAAGGTGGAAGTAGATTTGATCCGCCTCCACTCTGTGGGCACACAGTTTTATACAATCAGGGTTTTAACTGAGAATGCCCAGACTCCCTTTGTTCCAAAGTACTGTATGGAGTTTCTCAAGCAGCAAACTTCACATAACCTTCATCCTCTGACTGTTAATGCACCTGTCTGACAGGCTGTCAGACTGATTGATTTGATGTCATATTTGCAGCATGTAAGTAATCCACAAAAGCTGAACATTTAATGTTGTTTTTTAACCCCAAACATTCAGATAATGTGTTTGTTAGCTTTCATGTTAAGGTTTCACCATTTCCCATTTCACCAGTCCAAACATGTTTTTGTCATGAAGGTTGTTTAGTCTACTTTAGTCTAATGTAGTCTAATCTGTAGCGTTGAACCCCCTAACAAGAATATATTGATCTAACATCCATCCATCCATCCATCCATCCATCCATTCATCCAACTGTCCATCCACCATCCATCCATCCATCCATCCATCCAACTGTCCATCCATCCATCCATTCATTTTCTTCCGCTTGTTCAGAAGTCAGGTCTCAGGAGCAGCATCAAGAGCAGGGAGGTCCAGACATCTCTCTCCACAGCCTCTTCCAGCTCTTCTGGGAGGACCCCAAGGTGTTCCAGGACAACTGAGAGATGTAGTCTCCCCTGCATGTCCTGGGTCTTCCCTGGAGCCTCCTCCCAGTCAGACATGCCCGAAGCACCACCCTAGGGAGGTGCCCATGGAGCATCCTTACCAGATGTCTGAACCACCTCAACTGGCTCCTCTCTCCATGTGGAGGAGCAGAGGCTCTACTCTGAGTCTCTCCTGATAACTGAACTTCTCACCCTGTCTCTAAGGGAGAGTCCAGCTCTGCAGAGGAAACTCATTTCAACCTCCTGGATCCACAATCTCATTCTTTCAGTCTCTACCAGAGTTCATGAGCAGAGGTGAGGGGAGGAACGTAGACCGACCTGTAAAAAGAGGACTTTGACTTACAACTCAGCTCCCTCTTCACCACATCGGACCAGTGCAGAGTCCACAATACTGCAGACACTGCACCAATCCATCTGTCAGTCTCATGCTCCATTCTTCCCTCACTCGTGAACAGAACATTGAGATACTTGAACTCCTCCATTAGAGGCAGAACCTTATTGTTTGTACCCTGATGCATGCTCAATAATCCAGGTAGAAAAATCTAAAAAAGCTAAGTCTGGTCCTCTGGACATTCAAAAAACAAAACAAAGCAAAAAAATGTTTATTGTTATTATTGTTTGTGTTTATGCTCCTTTGTTCAGTGCTACATCACTAATTAAAACATCCCATCTTATTCAGACCTTAAAATTAATTTAAAAGAAGAGATAAAGATCAGGTCTTTGTAGGCCTCGAGTTTATTACCAACACTCTTCAGGTGTATGTTTTAGTCCCAAGCGAGCACAGTTGTGCATTACATGACAACATGGTATTTCCTACTTTCACTGGTATTTAAAGGCAACTCATAAACTTAAACACAAACAATACTTTCCATTACAGATGATTGTTAATAAACAGACAGGATTGTTCATGCAAAAAAAAAAAAGCTTAACGTTGATTATTGACGTTTTCTGTTGATTGGTTGTACCATCTGATTAAAACGTTTGTTGCCATTTATTTAGACTACATTATTGGCTTCTTAGTAATTATAAACTTGACTGCACAAATGCTGTGTTGGTCATAAAACTGTAATTAGATGTCTTTTGTCTTCCCTGAGGAGTTTTGTCATCTGAAACTGAAACCAGTAGAATTTAAAGTGTGGTTTTTAATTCAAAATTGTTTTTCTCTGCAGTCCCAAATACCTGTATTAGTTATTTCAGAAAAGATTGTTTTAAAGTCTTGATCCTTATTGTTTGCATTGAGGTAGTTTTTAGAAAAGTGGTGGCCTGCTGAATAGTAAGATGCTCGCTGCAGGTGAATAATTCTGTAGTATGTGAGAATGGCGCTGCGTGATCCAGAAAACCTCATTTGAACACGTGAAGCTTCACCTGCAGTGTTTTACATCCTCGACTAGCAAGTGGCACATTTGATAACTCTTTCGTCCCCTCTGCTTCTTTTCATGGCTCGCTCCCTAACTTGGCTTCCAGGAATGCAATAAACCTCAGGTACTGTATCTATTAACAGGGTTTCTTGTGTTTATTGTGCGTCTTCTGCTTGTTGTGCGTCCTATGATGTGTTTGTGCTGGTAGTTTTATCTGTTCCCTCCCCTGCTCGTCCTATCTGTAGCTGCTAGCAGACGTGCTCAATAAACACTTCCCATTTGTGGGCACGGGCGCTGATAACGACAAAGAGGAAAGGCTGCTCCACACTCCAATTCTATTAACACAATATCAACAACACAATGAATTGAATTCTTATTACCAGTGCTGATAAAACCCTGCCCCCTGTCATTCTGCTGCTTCCATCTTCGTTACTCTGTTTTTGATTTGAGAACAATCGTATCTGGTCGTGAGCAAACGTCATCCCATCAGTGATGGAGGAATGATAAGCATCACTCTGGTACAGCTTTCAGGTGGTAAACTGAGATAATAGTAACAATTTAGATGATTGAAGTGCTCTGGTTTTTCTCCATTTATGTTCCTGGTAATGATGATGATTGTCTTTAGGCTGTTTGGATTACAGTATTATTATCCCTGCTGTGGTCGTGCTCGTCTTTGGTGGTGACAGCTGGAGGATTTCTTTTTATGATGGTAACCATCAAATTGTTATATGAAGACTTAACTGCATAAACTGTTGTGAAACATGCAGTAGTACCAAGCAATCTGAGACATATTTAATGTTTCTGTAATTCGTTGAGGTCCATTAATCAAAAAAAAAAAAATAAATACGAGGGAGAGGTTGAGAAGAGCTCAAACTGTTGTGAAACATGCAGTAGTACCAAGCAATCTGAGACATATTTAATGTTTCTGTAATTCGTTGAGGTCCATTAATCAAAAAAAAAAAAATAAATACGAGGGAGAGGTTGAGAAGAGCTCAAAGGGTTGAGTACCTGCTGATAAACGCAGAGAGAACGAACCTGCCACTCTCGGCTGCAGAAAAGCCGTGCTGCTATTTTTAGAGCCGTCCTTTGACAACCTGCTCTGCCTCGGCTGTGCCGGGTTAAAAAAAACTCAGTTCTTCTCAATAGATTGTGTGTAGGAACAGCAGCGATTAAAACAGAAACAGTTCATTGTACGATTGCCTGTTGCCTCCTTTCTGTGGCTCAGTCTCACATTCAGATGATCCACAGGGCGTTCAGCCTGTAAAATTGTTTAAGTAGGTAGCACAAGTAAATTAGTAGCTGATTATTTTATTATTATTATTATTACCCATCAAAAAACAAGCTGATCTGTTTTTTTTTTATAACCTCAAATCAGTTTTAACTGAGTGACAGTGGTGAGTGAATGTATTTCTGATTGCTGACAGACTTAACCTTATTTTCTGTCTGATGTTTGATTTTTATTTGAAGCTGCTTATTTAGTTGATGCCTCTTTTGTGCCCTTGAATTGAACAACGTTCCTTCTCAGCAATGACAACAAACGCAGCATGGGTGTTTGTAGATATGAATAGACTGATATCAAACATTTATCTTTGAAATAAATGGAGCAGATATTTTTGGATACAGTTCAGGTTTAACAATCCAGCTGAACGCCTGCTTGGTTCAAGTAAATAAAACAAGTGACTTATTTATGGGTTGGGGCTCACCTGTCCTCCAGTCTTAGAGAATGTCCTTATTGGCATTTAATGAGCTTTTCATGTCACTTATCATTCAGAGACCTTTTGAAGGTAAAGCGTTTGAAAAGGCTTGACAGATGACATTTATTCTGATGGTAATGAGCCTGCATGGCAACAATCTCACAAATCTTTGTTTTGTCTCTTTTATATAACTTAAGTGTAATGAAATAAATCGATAAAGAAATGATCGCAGGACTGTTTTATTAAGCAAATGTCACTGGGCTCGACGAGACTATTATTCAAATGAAAAGTCTGGTTGGCTTGTCTGCTTTAATTTTAAGTCACATGTTTTGTGTGAGTCTAAAATAAATGGTTAATGTCTGATACGCATGCACGTAACTCAGCTTTTAATAAACCATCTCAGAAGCTTATATTAAATGCTAACAACACCAAGTCAAAACTAATAATAGTCCGAAACTGACTAGAATAAGAAGAAAATATTTCTGGAAAAATAAAATAAAAATAGGCAAACTTTTTCTAGTTTTATTATCAAAATCATATAAGCACTGTTTGGAAGTATGAAAATGTGGATTATAGAAGGACAAGTTATCACAAGCTGTTGTTTTTGTTGAGTTAGTCCCCACAACAAACATTATGTGTAACCTTAACAATGAAAAGTTTTCTAACCCTGTTCAGGGACTTTAACCTCCTGAGTAGAAGGTAAAGAATAAAAGTACGGTAGATTGTTGGAACATAGTAAAAGCTAAAACTAACTCTTGGATGTTTTTTTTTTTTGTACAATGTCCCCCGTTGTGGAGTGAAGAGAGCTAACTGGAAACACCCTCTGTCCATCTGTGCAAGTTATGAGCTGGATAACTTGAAAAATAGGTGAAATACTGACCTCCATTTTGGTGTGTTGCAGCATTTAAGCATAAAAAAAGATCACTGTTGAAAATGGGGTTACCGCGTCAAAATCCAAGATGGCCACCGCCCTGTATAAATGTAAACTGGCCACATCTATCATTTGGTGAAATGGTTTCTAGTTTTTATATTGATTAAAAGTACAGTTTCCACAAATGATGGGGTGGCCAAAGTTATATTTAATTGGTCACCCCCCACCCCGTCTCCACCACTTCTCCTGGCGGTGTATAAAATGTCTCCCACCACTCACCAGGAACCTTCACTTTGCACTGCCTGGACCAGCAACAAAATACAGGAAGCCCTCGAGTTACGTCAGGGATTGGGACCTACGTGAAAAGGCTGTCGGCTTTGTATCTCCGCGTTAGCTCGGTGTCCCCGACTGCCAGGCGGACATTTGCGGCGAGCTCCCGGCCGCAGATGGCCCCTCCGCGGCATGTCGGCTCGGTGTCTTCGCCTGTGTTAGCTGCTCTGTTAGCTGCTGTCGTTAGCATGTCGGGCGGCGTTGTTAGAGCGATCACGGGGGCGATCGGCGGCTGCTCCTCCGGGTCTGAGACGTCCACAGAGTTGACCGAGTGTTTCCAGCAAATTTATCCGTATGAGGCAACCCTGAACGGACACACGGTCCTCTAAAGCCAGCTGACAGGAGCGTCTAGAGCTCCATTGACCGCAGTACT
>JBBPBX010026860.1:1178-23094 GCA_038048925.1 Garcialebias charrua
TATATATATATATATATATGTATATATGTATATATATATTTATACATATATATATATATATACACACATATATATATATAGACCTTTTACAAGATTTTTATGATAGTGTAAGATTTTGAATAAACTGTCACTGCTCCAAAGTAATAATGCAGCAAAATCAATGTTGCTGTATTGCTTTAATTTAATTACTTATTTATTTTTCCAGGAGAAAGAAAAACTCATTGAGATTAAAAATCTTATTTACACGAGTGCCCTGGCCAACGCCACAGGCAACAAAATTCAAAATCTCATAAAGCAAACCTTAGCATTAAGAACATTTAACATAGACACACACACACACACACACACACACACACAAAAACTTAACACCAATAACAAATGTAGTTTAAATAAAATAAACAGTTAAATGTTAAAATATTGTCCTAGTCAAAGCATGAATAAGCTTATGCTTATTAATCCATTTGGCTTTTTTGAAAAAAAGTTGCATATTTTGTATTTTTCTAAGAGAAAAATGTTAAAGGTTGTTTTTTGACAAACGCATAACAATGTGAAAACATGAAAACATGAATCCAAAAAAACTTCCTATTTATAGTAAATTCTCGAGTTGTTGAAAAGATTTGATGCGCTAAAACAATGTTTAACATTTTTATTAGACTTTTATGAGAGTAACCAATTTGGGTCTTAGGGTAAAATTTGTAAGTTTTTTTTGTTCTTTTAATAAACTGTCATTATTCTAAAAAATAATCATGCATCAATATCAGTGTCAAGGTTGTAATAACCTCATGCCACATATTTCACCTTACACCTCATTTTTGGAACATATTGCATTTTGTTTGTAATTCCAATAGACAAAATCATGGTTTTTATTACATAAAATGTATAAAAATGTTTTAAAAGTCAAGCATTTTTTTTCACATTTTATTTATTGTTAGGTCTGAAGTCATTGAAAGGATCTGATGCAGTGGAAATAAAGATTTTTTTTACACATTAAATTTTAATTGGCGATTTATGAGAAGGCCTAAAGGTGTTAAGTGTATAGTCATTTAACAGGTAACTCAAGGTTTAATGAAATAAAACAATTATTCAACCAAACTTTCAAAGTAATATTGACTCAATGATGTTTACCTCTAAAAAAGCACAAAAACATTAGTATTTTACTTGTTAAAGAGTTTAGCTACTTATTGCCTGTGAAGTGAAATAGTTACACATTCTAGTTCTTGAAGTTTAATAAATGTATGTGTATTTCATTAAATAAGGTAATAAAAACAATACAAGGATAAATAACAATGCAGGAGCTTTTGTTCTACATTTCTCCTTAAAAATGTTCACCAAGTAAACCCCTGATGACTCTCAGTAATTTACATCATGAAGTCATGTATGTATGTATATACTGTACATGTATATATGTATGTATGTATGTATGTATGATTGAAAATAAAAAGCGAAATAAATGAGCCAAACACAATAAAAACATGGAGTATTCTAAGATGTAGAACAGATAAAGTTAAACTTTTCATTATCTTTCGTTTTAAACCACTGATGTCGTCCTCCTGTTGCCATGGCACCAGACATGTCACAGTCATCCATCGGTCCATCTGAGACCCAGTTCTTGTAGCTGACCACCTCGTCACTGACCCAGAACCAGAAGTCCAGAGTGCAGGCGTACCTCAGCCCCATCCAGACAAAAGGAGTCGAGGCAGTCTTGGCTTTCTCCTGCACCCATCTCTGCTCATCAAGGTTGGTGATGGTGACCAGGTCATGGTGGTGATCTCTGCAGTAATACAAGGCCTCCTCCCAGGTTTTATTCTCTTTGATCAGGATCACATGATCTGTCAGGGGAGTGACAAAACAGCAGAGCCGCTACTTTAATCAATGCATTACTCAAAATATATTGCACAAACTAAAATGTATGTCTTAGCCCCCCCCCCCAACCCCCATTTTTTAAAATAAATTAATAAATTAAATGTACCTGAATTTCTCTGTGTTTTGGGACTGATTCACTCAGCATGGACACAAGCAGAAACCAAACAAGTGTAAAATAATGCTCTTATTTTTATACATCTACAACTGAATATGTTTTGATACATTTACAAATATTTAGGAACAGCTCACCATGATAGCAGATAAATGGTTTTCGTTCAGTACAGGACGCACTCTTCCATCTGTCTCCTTCTTCAAACACAGTCATGGCACATTGACTAATGTTGTGATGTTGATCAATGTTAAACTGTAGGTTCCAGTGTCTGAAAGAGAAACTGCTTCCAACTGACCAGCTCCAGCTGTCTCTGAACAGACCCATATATATGAATGGGCTATTGTTCGCATTATCGAGTATATTTGGATTGGCTTTTTCCATGTCCTCTATCTGTTTCCATCCACTGACCAGGTCTGTGTGGTTCTCTCTGCAGTAACTCTGAGCTTCCAGCCAGGTCTTTTTGTCTTTAATCAAATAGAAGGGCTCACGTGATGAACTTTCTGATGAACAAACAGACAACGTTAAACCACCACACTTCCAACATTCTTTCTCAGCAGAATATGTAATCAAAAGAATCACAAATTTTACCAAACTTAAAATGTGCAAATATTCATGTAACAAGGTGGGGAAAAGCTATTTGTCAAAAACTGTGATAAATCCCTTGTTTTAGAATTTCATTGTTGAAGTGGTCATGCAATAAATCCGTTTTCGTCCATGTTTACGCAGTTTTGTTTATCTTGGTAAAAGATTGTAGCTGATTCATGGTTTTTCCACTTTAATCATCAAGGTAATAAATTATAATTAAGTCTAAACTTATGACTTTATGATGATATTTTAAATATATCTACGTTTTGTAATTTTAGTAAGTCTAGCCTCTCACACACGTTTGCTGGTGTGTGTGCAGCGTGTTCTGGTAGGAAATGTACATTTATGCATGTTAGCAATGGTATTTTGGCATATTTTTTTGTAATGGAACAACAGTGTGTTTGAATAATGAACACGATTTCTATAATGGTATACTGTATCAGCATTTTGTGCTGAGTGTAAGTGGTGGCTTTTTGCTATATTCTTTTTGCCTTTTTTTTGTATTCCCCAATAAGTGCCACAGCCATATTTATATTTATTGTGTATTTCTTTATCTTTATATATTTTATTCATTGTGTATTTCTTTGTATTTATATATTTTATTGTATTTCTTTGTCTTTATATATTTTATTCATTGTGTATTTCTTTGTCTTTATATATTTTTGCAGCCCATATTTTCTTAAAATAAATAAATAAATAAAAACATAAAGAGCATACATAAAAAAATTGCATTTATAGCTTCATTTAAAGCAGTCAAAATCAGAGGTTTTAGTACTTTTACGATTAGATTACTTACAAATTCAAAACACAAACAGTAAATTTTAACAAAACATTTTCTCACCGTTGTAGCAGAGAAAAGAACACTTTTTTGTACAGATAAAGTCTGCCCATTTGAGGGTGTTCCATATGATGCCACAATTTTGTTCTTCATGTAAATTATTTGGTTCGTCTGTTCCCCAGTCTGTCTCACTTTGATTAAACTCCATCTCAGACAGAGACCAGTGCCACATCCTGTTGACACCAGTTTGCTCATACAGACCAATCCAAGCCTCAGTCATTTTCTCTGCTGATATGTTGAGGATTCTCTTCATGTCTGTCATGTTAGACACTGTGGCCAGGTCAGAGTATTTCTCTCTGCAGTACTGCGGGTCGGGGAGGAGGTCCTGCCCCAAGTGGAGGAGTTTAAGTATCTCGGGATCTTGTTCACGAATGAGGGAAAACTGGAGCGTGAGATCGATAGGCGGATAGGTGCAGCGTCCGCAGTGAAGCGGGCGCTGTACCGGTCTGTCGTGGTGAAGAGAGAGCTGAGTCAAAAGGCAAAGCTCTCAATTTACCGATCGATCTACGTTCCCACCCTCATCTATGGTCATGAGCTCTGGGTTATGACCGAAAGAACGAGATCTCGGATACAAGCGGCTGAAATGAGTTTTCTCCGCAGGGTGTCTGGACTCTCCCTTAGAGATAGGGTGAGAAGCTCAGTCATCCGGGAGGGACTCGGAGTAGAGCCGCTGCTTCTCCACATCGAGAGGAGCCAGTTGAGGTGGCTCGGGCATCTGGTTAGGATGCCTCCTGGACGCCTCCCTGGTGAGGTGTTCCGGGCATGTCCCACCGGGAGGAGACCCAGAGGAAGACCCAGGACACGCTGGAGGGACTATGTTTCTCGGCTGGCCTGGGAACGCCTTGGGATTCCCCCAGAGGAGCTGCTCCAAGTGGCTGGGGAGAGGGAAGTCTGGGCCTCCCTACTTAGGCTACTACCCCCGCGACCCGACCCCGGATAAGCGGACGAAAATGGATGGATGGATGGATGAGTACTGCTGAGCTTCAGTCCAAGTTTTTTTCTCTTCAACAAAGTGATACTCGTAGAGCTGACACACCGTCAAACAACACTGACCTAAAACCAGAAACAGCTCTCATAACACCGAATAGCACAGTTTTCAAAAACTTGCACAGTACACATCCAGCTACCGGTATATTTAAGTTACACTCAGTTTTTATATGCATTCTGCAATATTGAATTGAATAAGCTTTAATGTGTTTTATATTAAAAAAAAACATTAAATAAAATGTTAAAGGAGACCACATATAGGTATTTAAAATTTTTTATGTTATTTCTGTGTGCTATCTTGACAATATTATTTCATTTTAATACACAAAATAATTCTTAGATAATTAATTATACACTTTTTAATTCTGCCATTTTTAACTTTCGTTTTGAACGACCAGTTTCTTGAAGTCCACGCCCTTCAACGATCTGTTTACGCCCTCTATAACAGCCAGTATCTGTAATGTGTTGTTGTTTTAAAATTAGCTCCTTTTTTATTACTCATTTGACTTACTGTTAGTGTTAGCTTAAGATAACTTACCGAAACCCGTCTGAGCGCGCCGCCATGAGCTGCTCCTTTTAGCATGAGACCTGCCGAATCCGAAGCTAATGTTAGCTTGTTCCTCTTCCGGTTTTCGCCAGCTCCGCTCGTTGCACGCGGAGATTTTGGGAGTTATCGCTGTTCCAGTCAAGACAACACAAAGTTCACCAAGTGTCTCCCGTAAATTAATCTGTAAGGAGAAGGTCCTCGCTGCTGCGAGCCTGCTGCGAGGCTGAAATGAGGCTGTACAGTTGAAGCTCCGCTCCATCGCGCCGGAAGAGGGTCCCGTCGCAACCGGTCCCTAAGCCGGGGGTCCGCTCGTTTAATTTTTGCCGGCTGCGCGTTGGCAGCGATCGCAAATACACTAAAAATTGAACTAAAACATAAAAATAACAATTATACTTTATTTATAAAGCCATTTAAAAAAAACACAGCTGCAACAAAGTGCTGTACACATGAAATTAAGAACATATAAACAAAAGATGAGATGAAATCATGAAAAACAACAGTCATGTGTTTAATACAGAAGTGGGTTGAGCCTAACCAGGGGTTGCTAGGTGAGGGGCTGGACTCAGGTTTGAGGTGATTGGCTACGGCCTGTGACGTCAATAACTGCAGGAAGTGTGAATCCTGGTGTATTTATCAAAAATAAATAAATCTACTTAGAGTAAATAAACCACTGGGTGCATTTTTTTGGCACAAGGACTGTTTTTTTATGAAGTAAATACCCAAAGTTTAGTAAAAAAACATTAAAAAGTGATTTTTGCATCTGTGGTCCCCTTTAAAGTAAAAGTGACTTACCTATGAAAATGAACAAGAAACTCCACTGCATGTTTGCTCTGTGGAAGGGAAACATTTTTTTTTTCTTATTGTCTCTGTTTGATAAAGTACATTACTTAAGCCATTTATTTTGTAGACAGACAGAGAGACACACAGAGATAGAAAGATAGAAATAAATTCAGAGTAAAAACAACACTCACATTTGATTTTGTCCTTTCACCAGAAATCAGAGGATTTAACCATGAAGTTTTGGTAAGCCTCAGTCAAATGTTCAACTGTATCCAGCACAGGTCACTTTTGTGGACTTGTCTATTTGAATATTCAAACCTGAAAAAAAAAAACAACAACAACAACAAAAATCCCCATCTGATAGAAATGATAAATATTTGCATCATGACAGAAAACAGACTGTTAATGCTGAAATGGCAGTTGATGAAAATGACAAAATTTAATATCTAAAATAGATTATTTATTTTAATTTAAATGTATAGGATTAAATTATAAATTAGATTAATTAGGAATAATACTTTAAAGTATTTATATTCCAAGTTTTAAAAAAAATATCCTTTAATTTTTTTTAAACAAAATGTAGTTTTTCCTTTTTCAGGTATTGTTTAGATTCTAGCAATATTTTAGCCTGGTTGATACCAGACCCATGTCCTTCACTTCGCTTTGGACTAGGGTCTGGCATCTCTGCCATAGACAACGATTTCTCCTGGAGATTTTTGAATGGACCAATCAGAGAACAGGAGGCAGAGTTTTGTTAGTTTAGCCTGACGAGGTCCAGGCTATCAGATAAATTGCTCAGAAACCACTCGGTGGATATTTTTTCTGCCACCAGTGTGTAATTATATGTCTTTAATTTACTGACTGTTGGCCTAGATGAAACATTTGAGATAAAATTCGATTTTTTATCATTTATTTTCGTAGCGCACCCGAGGCTGTTTGGAAAATATCAAACCGAAACTATTTAATATCCAGCAGATTTGACCATTTCGTGAATTGATTTAGGAACTGTTAAGCTCAGGAACACTTCTGATATAACGTCAGCTATGAACTATATTTTTTCTCAGCAGAGAAATAATAGTTTTTTACCTTGTTTTGATGAAAATTCGTTCGTGGCGGCAGCCATTTTGAATGACGACGTCAGTCGACATCGTTCAAAACTCCGCCTTCTGCTCTCTGATTGCTCAGGAACACTTCTGATATAACGTCAGCTATGAAATCTATTTTTTCTCAGCAGAGAAATAATAGTTTTTTACCTTGTTTTATTGAAAATTCCTTCGTGGCGGCAGCCATTTTGAATGACGACGTCAGTCGACGTCGTTCAAAACTCCGCCTTCTGTTCTCTGATTGGTCCGGTCAAAACCTACCGGAGACATCCTTGTGGATGGGAGAAATGCCAGACCCAGCAGTGAAGGGAAATGAGAATTGAGCGGAGCTGCGTAGGAATGGCGAGGGCCAGGCTAGCAATATTTATCAAGAATTGATAAAGAAGCTAACTATCATTTTGATTATTGTAAAATAAAATTCAAAGCTAAGCATTCCTTGGATTAACACATATCTCATGTTAGCATTCAATGTATGTGCTGGGAATGACTGTTTGCTTCTACCGTATAAAATTTGAGCTCATAATCTGTAAATTAGACAATGTTCAAGTTGTTTTTTCGTTTGACTGATTGGTGATTTTGATTTGGGTTGACGGCATAGGCTACATCCAATAACACATTTTATTTTACTGTAAGACTGGGCTTAAGACTTTCCTTTTTGATAAATTTATAATTAGGGTTGGCTTGTTATGCTACCTTAAGCTTAGACTACTAGTGGACAAATTGACCTCATTTCCTGGAATGATTTTCTGAAATTGAATAGTTTTTATTGACACATTTTATCTTAACTTGTGATTCTTGACCTCACATTGCGCATCCGTCATTGTTTCCTGTTCCTCTCAAACTCAGCCAGTTGAAGCAGATGGCCCCTTGTCCTGAGCCTAGTTCTGCAAAAAGTTTCTTCCTCATCTTAGGGCCAGTTTACACGGCGCGTATTTTGAGTGTAACCGCTACTTTCTCTTTGCGACTTTGCTTATCGCCTACACGACGCTGCTGGCCCCCCTCTTTGACTCCGATACTTTTCTGACCCTGCTCTCAAGGTGGAAGTTTTTCGCTGACCCCCCGCTGATAATGTAAACATCTCCCGTGGAGCTTTTGTGTCAACCACATGCGCGCAGCCCGCATGCGCGGACAGTCTGACATTTCACGTGTCACGCTGCAAAATATAACAGTTTAACAATAATAAACAGTATTTATGTTGGCGTGGGAGATGTAAATTTATCTGAACTACAGTATCTATCTGGACTCGTTACATTTTTTAAACAGTGCGTAACGTGCTGTGAAAATGAAGACACCAGGTTTATTTTTTATTTATTTATTTATTCAGCACCACAAAGTTTACAACACAAACACTGAGAATTAAACTGAACACACTATTAAAACACGTGAACCGAACTGTAACTACGTTAATGAACTGGACTCTTGCTGTGTGTTCATCTGGACCCATCAGAACCGCCGAACCGTCTGCCTGTTTGTTGGAACGACAGCTTCTCCACCTGGCAGAAATAAATAAATAAATAAAAACTCAGTTGTTGTGTGATCAAAGTAAACACAAGCAAACATTATATTAAGAACGTTGATTTACCTGCTGTAAGTCAGCTGTTTATCACGGAGTAAAGTCCGGTTCTGGTCCACAGTCCACTCAGCGTCTGGTGTGCAGCTTGTTAGATGAAGCGGTCCCACTTGGTGTCAAATCTGTTGACTCTTATCCAAATTCCAGCTTTAACTTGTTGTTAACTTGTTGACAACAACTTGTAGTTAGCTGATTTTAGCCAGAGAGGAAAGCAGACGAGGCAGGCTGCCTCTCGGCTGCTGTTTACCTCAGGCTGCACGCATGCGCAGTAGTGAAGGTTCCAAAAATCACAGCGCCATCTAATGGCCCAGCATGGTAACTACAGTGAAATCATGAGGACGGGGGGTGGAGGGGGAGAGAGTCGTATCCACAGAATTCGACCGTGTCAACGCAAAACTTTTCACCTAATTAACATACCCAAAACATCCGTTTCCCCCACACAGTGTCCGTGTAAACAGGGCCTTAGAGTTATTCTACTGATACCCCCGGTCTTGTCTGCACAAAGTCGGACTAGTTTCTGGTCCCGTTCTGTTCAGATGAGATGGGCACAGCTTCTCTGAGTGAACTTCCCAGGGTCAACAACGCATAAGGAGTCATTTTTATTTTGCTGGCTTGAGAGCTGCATGAACCACATGACCGCGTATCGGATAGTTCAAAGAGTGTTGCAACCCTCTCTCTATGGTGCTGAGAGGGACGGTCTGCGTCTGTTAATACGGAATGAGTGAAAATTAATGTGTTTTAAACTTTGGATTTAGGGTAAAATATCAAGTATTTTCAAGTAAACAGGTTCACGTTCAAGTCAATTCCCAAGTTACTGGTGTAAAAGTCAAAGTCAAGTCAAAGTCTCTGAACTTTTTTTTTTTTTCCATTTATAGATGGCCTCCCTTCACACCTTTTAGCCATCCTCTCACTCCAATATGTTTTTTTTTTTTTTTTAAGAGAGAAAGAAAGAAAAGAGAAAGTAAGACAACAAAACAACAATTATCCACAAAAGAGCACAAGGCAAACACACCCAACCTCCGTCCACAATCCTGCAAAGCACATGACAGAACATAGCAACGAAACATACATACATAAAGACTGATAATATTCATGACCTTGCAGTAGCTTTCTATAAATACACATACCCATTCCTACAAATATGTATACAGTATACATACATATACATTTATATTCATTCATATACCCATCTACATATCTACATATACATCCCTGCATCCATTTGTGTGTGGTTGTGAGCATGCATAAGTGAATAAGGTTCCTCCAATAGAACATTTAATAGCGAGTGTGAAGCATCAGAGACCCGTCCCCCCAAAGCCCGAGACAGACGAAGGGGTGATCAAAGCCCAAGACCCCAGGAAGGACCCCGAGCCCAGAGTCCCCAGGACCACCCGAACAGGACGAGCCACTCGTCCACTCCCCAGGTCCGACCAAGGGGAAGAACCGGACGAACCCCACCAGCGACCACACACAATGACCCCCCGGGGTCAATCGCGACAAATACACAGGTCCCCGCCGGAGCCCGCTGCACCGACGTAGCCCCAGGTCCGGTCACCGAGGCTCGGGCACCGGGGACGCCCATCCCTCAAGCCCAGACCCGACAGGACCAGAGGACACGAGCCCCACCAGGCAGCCACCAGGCCGAGCCGACAAACGCCCAAGCGCCCAGCCCCAGATAGTGAGGGCCCCAGGCACGCCCGCAGGCAGAGGAACACCCACCAGGGGGCCACGTGGCAGGAGCGCAACATTAAGTAGCCTCAGAAGTATCAGAGAGGTGGCAGTCCAAGTCCCAGCCTGACACTTAAACATTCATACACAGACACACTCATTCAGACCCACCCTCATCCTCACCCTCAGTCACAGAAAGACAAACAATAACGACACGCTCCATTCATAATCCCGATGCACACTCTATACCCCCTAGGTCCAAGACATGTACCTGCTCCCTACATGGGGCAGCCCACATCCAAACCCAGAAGGTATGCCCTTTCACTCTGGGGTGGAGAGCAGCAGACATCCAAGATCCGGTCCACCCCGCGCCCCGCCGACAGGACAGGACAGGACACCCGAGCCCAAGCAACCCCGGAGGGAGCGCCCCGCCAGCCCCGCCCACGGCGAACCCCCAGACCCCGGACCCCCCCACACACCCCAGCACAACCCCTGACGGCCCACCCCCAGAATGTCCACCAGCCAACCAGGGGGGTAAGAGTAAAATAAATAAATAATATATATATATATATATACATAAATAAATAAACATAAATAAAATTGAAATTAACAAATCAAGACCCCGACACACACACCCCCGTCCCCAAATGTACTGTTGGTGAGTGTTGTTGTAAAGTGTACTTAAAAGGGAAAATTGACCACATTACCTCACTCTGCTGCTGTATTTACTTGATCTACTTACCTGTTTAGTATTCGTAAGTATTTCTATCTTAAAGGTGCTGTATGTAGTTTCTGGAAAACGCTGGACTTAGAAAAATTTTAAACAGAGACACCTTTCTGGTCCCTCCCCCTTGCTCTCGGCTGACCTGCAACTCAGCCATCCTTAGCTCCTCCTCCACAGCATGGCCTGTCTCGTGAACGTGCATGCTAGTAAACAGAGTTGCAATGGCGCAGTCACCGGTAAGAATGAACTATTTGCTTCTCAAATCTTTGCGTATTTGTAATAAAGTAGCGTAAATTATGTATAACCCTTTCAATAAGTTATGTGTAGCAAGCTAACGGTAGCTACAGCTTTTACTTCATGTCAGAGTCAGAGAGTCTTTATTGTCATTTGCACCTCATGTAGTACATGTAATGAAATGAGATTATGTACACAGGATCCCAGTTACATCCAACAACAAAATGTTAGAGAAAAACAGTTATAACATCTAGGATATGAACTAAGAAAAACATCCAACTAGAAATACACTAAGCCCTAGAGCAGGGGTGTCAAACTCATTTTCACCAAGGGCCACATCAGCATAATGGCTGGCCTTGAAGGGCCAGATGTAACTTATAAATGTAACAAAATGTAATCGAATGTAATGTAAAATAAATGTAATTACCGTACTACTTAAAGCTGGGGTATGTAAGATTGTAATGTAGTCTGTAACTTTTCAAACAATATATTTTTAACATATTTCTTCACTCAGTCACTATCTACTGACAAACTGATGTTAGACAAAGTAATCTCTGAAAAAATCTATTGTCCCCTTGCTTCTCTATCAGCATTTATAAAAACACTGAAAACACAAGAGTGACCAGGACACTGACAGCCAATAAAAACAGAGTTGTTTGTCACGCCCCAACCCACGCCCCCACCTGTCCCAGCCGCAGCTCGTTCTCATTCAAAGGATTGCAAAGCGATGCAGGACTGTTTTTTATGTGACACAAAATGTATTAAATATCCCTTCTTTATCCCAGAGCTGGACTTTTATTTAGTTTTTTTGCCAAAAGCCAAGTGATCGCTTCATCCTGCACTGACAGGAATGAGGAAATGGATTTGTCACGAGTCACGAGCGAATTAAAACATGTCCAACGTTGCTTCGTGAACCTCTGATGATTTCTGCTGGATTTTGTGTTGTAGGATGAGTGATTCGTGGTTTTATTAAATTTTTTAAACAGTTATATTATCATATAAACACAGAATATCGCAGCGCAGAGACAGGAGGAGGTGGAGCATTCCAGACATTCCAGACCAGCGCAGCGACATGAGGAAGTCACGAGCGAATTAAATCATGTCCAAACGTTGCTTCGTGAACCTCTGCTGGTGTCTGCTGGATTTTGTGTTGTAGGACTAGCGCTCCATGGTTTTATTTTATTTTATTAGAAGGTTTTATTTCCATAAACACAGAATATCGCAGCGGCTCTGAGCAGACAGAAGCAGGGGGCGGAGCAGATCCCAAGTTCACCAGAAGCACGGACTGTGCCATATATGGCTCTGAGGGGAGGGAGCAGAATGCTTTTCTGCGCTGAAAATATTTCTAAGTCCCAGAGAGTCCCAGAGTGTTCAAATATCGCAGACCCTAGCTTTAATGTTGAATAACTCATTTATTATAAACTTATTCAACTGACAATTACAGTTGCATAGAAAACATATGTTTGCTTGTTGCTCTAACATAAATCCTTTTAAATTTTGTCAGTTATGAAAACCCACATAACTCCATTAATGAAGGATGAAATTGTCCAAGTTAATTTAAAAAAAACATAAAACTGAGCTGCAAAGAACATGTATGACACATGTAGCATCTCACCCAAAAAGGCTACACACAGCCTTGCATCCAACTGTGAATGACAACAATTTGTGTGCATACACATACCAAAATAAAGGTTGACTCAGTTCACAACTATATTACCGTACTCAAGTTGTTTGGTTAGTCTTTGATGAGGAGATGCTGCCTGTCCTTGAACACACCAAGTGGATTCTCTCTCTATGATTGATCATGTTCTGAAAATGATAAACACAAAACAAAATGCAAGCACAATCATTAAATTGCACACAGTTGAAATGTTCTTCTTCTTGGATGAATTACATTTTATTATAATTTAATTAAGTTATTAAAAAAATGCTAACCTGTGTTTTTCTGACCAGATGTCTGACACCGTTTTCCTGTTGCCAGTGTGTCAATGTCTGGCTTTAGGTCCTGTGCTGAGGCAATGCGTAGAACAGCATGGAGGTTGTCATCTGTGAGGCGTGATCTGTGCTTGGTTTTGTTCAGATTCATTATGGAAAAAAACTGTTCACACAGATAGGTGCTTCCAAACATGGACAGAACACGGGCAGCATGAAGTCGAAGCTGTGGCATCAAACCAGGGGGCATCAGACGGTAAAAGTCCTGGATTGCAGCATCCTTGAACTTTGCTCTCAGGCCACTGTCGCTTTGAAGCTCAATTAGCTCCATCTGAAGGTGTTGGGGTGCAGTGCAGACGTCGGTGGTGAAAGGATTGGCAAAGATGTCAAAGCCAGACTGTTGTGCTCTGAAGTCAGAGAAGCGCCGATCAAACTCAGTCTTTAACGAGCTCAGTTTGGTATCTAACTGAGCACATGAAAAAGTCTCGGGAAACGAGGCGGACATGCTCTGAAAATAATAAACACAAAACAAAATGCAAGCACAATCATTAAATTGCACAGAGTTTAAATGTTCTTCTTCTTTGTTGAATTACATTTTATTATATTTTAATTAATCTAAAAAAGCTAAGTCTGGTTCTCTGGACATTTAAAAAGCAAAACAAAACTTCATCTTTCAGGGATGAAGATGTTCACATCCTTGATAGAGAGGAACAATGGTTTGAGAGACGAGTAAAAGAGGCCATCTTTGTGAAAAGAAACCATCCAAGGAAGGGGGTTTTGTAGACACGCTGACACCCATTCTTCTCCTCCTCCGTCTCCCCCTGTCCGGGAAGTTTGGCATCTTCAGCGCCCCCCAGTTAGCTTTCATGTCTGATAAGGTTGTGTGTTGTAGAGGTGAGGACGAGGTCAAACGACTTCAAATGCTTTAAATATGACAGTGGAAATGAACGGAGGCTGATTTAAAGTTGCAGTTCGTTTGCATTTCAACAGGTGACTGCACATTGAGGTTTTAGTATAAACTTAAATGCATTTAGTTGTTTTCGTAAGATACAACAGAACATGGTTCTGCACTGTAACATAATGTAATAACTCATTGTAATCATTCCTGGAATGGTATATAAGCTTACAGGGCATTTTATCTGGGCATATTCACTCTGTGTGTCTGGATCTTTGTCATGATAGTGGAGGAATTCCATATGGTGCCATGATGTCTGCTCCATCTCCTCTCCTTGCCTGTGGAAGCTGTGATTAGATACCATTACCCCTCAGGCTACAGGTATCACATGCAGGTGGAGGTCAGGTGGAGCTCATACCTTCTCTTTCTGCCGTGGGATGGGAGAGAGGTGCTTACTCTCCTGCATCTGAAGACGGTGTTGAAAGTTTTGCGGTCCACTAACGAGCAATCTGTCAACAAGTGTGCTCTACAGGGAACTGGGGAAAAAAAAAAAAAGAAACAAGTCTAGGTTATAGAGCATTCTAACATGAATTTATCCCACTGGCAAAATCACTAAATAATTCCTTTTTAGCAATTATTCTCAATGAATCAACGTCTTTTATCAGTGAAAAGCCTTTAAAGCTAGCCTGGGATATACCAGCACTTTAAACACCCACAGGACCAAAGTGCTGTACACACAACAAAACAAAAAGTCACATAATAAAGGTTGAGCAATCATACAATTATGTATACATACAAATATGTAGATTGTTGGCTGCAGCTGACATTTGTAGCTAATTATATATATGTATATTTAACCATTTTTATAGACCAAAAGTTTGACATCAGTAGCCGTGTTTCCATCAAGGTTTCTAGATGCGCATTTTGAAGTGTTGCACCAGAAAAGCTGAATGGAAACGACACGATTTGAATTAACTTCCTCTAATTTGCAACAAAGTTGATACGCTCGCTTGAGGTGTTTTTTGGGGTCTTCGAATCAGAGCCGATGCGCAAAACGACAGATGGAAACAGATTTGCCGACTCAGTTCTGCCGTAGCGAACATTCACGTCACGTGACTTCGTCTCCGGACATCATGAACTAGTTGGCATGACAGAATAAATACAACTTGCCCGATAGCAACACGTACCTGAAATATTCTCTCCATTTTGCCGAGATGTGTGGTCGGGTCCTGTTTTCAACTGCTACTTCCTGTTTACTGTAGACATGCGTAACGCTGACGTCTGACGTAATGCCGCTTTGCGTGGCCTGGTGTATGCGCTTCAAGCCAGTTGATGGAAACACCTCTGATTCGCATTAATTTTTATTTACATTTTTGCGAAATTTCAAAAATTTGCTCAAAATTCAAATTGAAAATAGATGGAAACACGGAGAGTGTATCAAATTTCATTAGAAAGAATAGAACAGCTGTCCTTAAAATTTAGTTTAAAGTTTTAATTTGAGTGTTTAGGTGTTGCGAGTTCAACAAATTAAATTCTAATTATAATATTGTTTGAATGGAAGTTGTTAAATTATTCATCTGTTTTTTTTCTTCTAATTTTCATGTGGTGTGGATTTTTTTTTTTACCCATTCTTACATTTTTTTAATAAGAAATTTTGAAATTCTAACAAAATATACACTGAGTGATTGACTCAGTGTGTATTTTTTGTCTGTTATATGACTCAATACAAATTAAATGCCATCATTTTAATTTGTCACTTTATCACACTGATAAAATGGAATCAAAACACTTTCCCGGATTTACTGAAATGTATCTATTGAGTACCCTGATGCATGCTCAATAATCCAGGTAGAAAAATCTAAAAAAGCTAAGTCTGGTCCTCTGGACATTCAAAAAAATCATGTGAGCAGCTGGTTTCAGGCTGTCATCAGCCAACTGGTTGTGTAACACTGTGAGAGGGTGCTATTTATAAGACTGAGCTGAACCCAGCACCTCAGACTGAGGAAGTCTTTCGGACGAAAGACGAAACGTTTCTACAATTTTTTGCTTTGTTTTTTTGTTTTTTGTTTTTTGAATGTCCAGAGGACCAGACTTAGCTTTTTTAGATATCTATTGAGTGTATTCAGGTCTCCCTTGTGAATGAGTCCCAGAGGCTCAATGGGATTAACCTGTAGAAATAAAAGTTGAATGAATGTATTAAAAATGTTATATTAAACACCAAAGTCTTAGCACCAGCAAACTGGTTTTCCCACTATGGAGTATGCTGTTTATGAGAATCAGTTTTGTTTGGTGGCTTCTCAGATTGAGGAAGTCCTCTGGATGAAGGACAAAAAGTCTCAGAAAAAAAAACAAGGAAACCATCCAGATGGCCTGACTGAACATTGTTGGATTATTATACCCTGATGCATGCTCAATAATCCAGTAGAAAAATCTAAAAAAGTTCAATCAGATGAGTTCAAAAAACAGTTTTTGTTTTGATTTTTGAACTCGTCCAGAGGACCTGATTTAACATTTTTAGATTGTTGGATTATATTAAGTTAAACTTTTCTAATCTATATTTTGCACTAATCCACAGATCTCAAGGTAAAAACTGGGCTCGTAAATTAACTTTATTGCTACAACGCGCTTCTTTTAGAAATGAGGTGCATCCCCTTTTTTTAAAGACCATAAAAACCTGATGGCTCACACGATCGCCTGAAGGCACCGTAAATTAGAAATGCAATGTTTAATCGACTCTGTGGTCCTCCTGGTTGTGCACCGACAGTGCAAATCTTGTGAGCAGAGCGGTAATCCTGACCCTGGATGTTGGCTCGTTACGGCAGAGCGTCTCAGGAGGGCTTGTCTGGAGGTCGGCTGAGCTCTGTGTGGGCCCCCACAGCTCTCTAATCCCCCTGCCGCTGTTCCTGCAGGCCTGACAGCTCTGGCGCCAGACACAGAGAGACAGTCAGGTTGTTTACACGTGACAAGTCCCACCTTGGCTCTTGTTTCCTCTCAAGGTGATGACTTACATTTGATATCTTCGTGATCCCCCATCCTTTTCTGCTGAGTTTGTTTGTCAGATTATTTCAGGGTCCAGTTTAATACAATGCTCAACGGGAGTTTACAGTTTACGTGAGGATTTTTTTTTCTAATAGGACATCATCGGGTAATTTAAAAAAAAAAAAACAGACAAAGTATTTGTGCATTGTGTCATATTTTATCGCTCAGTGTCACATAAAGTGGAACGATTGTGTCGAGCTGTAAAACGAAACATGAGCACAATCGCACATTCATCTGTTCCCTAATAAAATAATGATGACAGAGGTTAGACTGTGGTGAAATCCAAACTCTACGTGTGCGCATGTCGACGCTTCATTCCTTTACAGCTTGTATCAGTGAAGTGAGGCGTTGCAGCCGGCGCCCTCTGCTACTTACCTAATTAGCTCTAGGAGCCACTGCATTATTAACAGACCCCTAAATCATTCAGAGGGGCCCTAATACCGGTGTGTGTGTGTGTGAGAGAGGGAACGCACTAAGGGGGGTACAGAGGATCACAGTGATAATGTCCTCCCCTATTCATGACATGTCAGACATAATTATTCACCCTGGGAAGACACGAGTCCAGAACACTGGTAATGGCACTCTTTTGGTCTCCCCTCCTCCATCTCCTCCTCTTCTTTCTCTCCCCTCCCTCGTCCTCCCACTGCCTCTCTGACTGACAAGGCGCTGAATGGCTCAGACGCCATGAAAAGAGCCTTCATATTCCAAAGGGCCATGAGTTAATGCCAAGACATCCTCAGGAAAAGCTGGATCATGTTTGTCTCATTGTTCTCAACGCGAGCATCCGACTCATTTGCGGGCCTCGTTTGGTCACATGACACATAATGCACGAATCATAGAGGTGTTTTATTGGGATAACACTGTTTGAGTGGTGTGGCTCCTTCAACTGCTGGGTGACTCAGAACTGGGCTGAGAAACAGAAGTGCTTCATGACAATAAATAAAAAAAAATAAAGCTAATTTGAGGAACAAAATTTAGCTGAATCATACCCGAGGTTCAGCAGCTGAAAGCGTCTCAGTCTGTTCTTGTCAGCGAGACACAAATGAAAAGTCAAAAAGCATCACTTCCTCCCACTCAGCTGATACCTGCTGCTGAACAGGGCTGTGGTTTTGTTCAATATGAGATAATATTTAGCTTAACATGGTGATCTGAAGGTTTTTTTTCCCCCACCTGGTCAACATGTAATTACTAGAAGGTGGCTGTTTCCTGAAGCTGCAGTATCTCAGGTATGCAGGTTGAATTCCAAAGTGTTGCCCCTCTTCCTTGCAGCTTCGTTTTTCTCTTGCCCGTGGCTGAAATAAGAAAAAAGAGTTGTTCACGGCTGATAAAATGAACTGTGTGACTCATTCAGGACTTACAGAACTTTTTTGTGATTGCTGCAGTATAAAAGGTCTGATTTTGTGGCAGCTTCATCAAAAGGCTATAGGATCAAATGTGTGATGATTTGAAACTGTTGTATGGTATTATAACAACTTGTAAAAAATAAAATAAAAACACATGTAACCCACACAGCATTTCTACAGAAACAATGCTTTTTTGCGGGTGAATTACAGCCGAACTGATCTGTTAAGAATCGGAGCGGATTTACCACAGGGCACAGCTGAAATCAGCAACGAACTCAAATCAGAACTCGGAAGATTGGACCTGCTAAAAACGTCCTTCTGGAAGCAGATGCGCCCCAGGGGAAAGAAAAGGAAGCGGTGCTCTCGTGGAAAGAAGAGGGGTTGCCGTGCAGGAATTATGACGAGACTGCGGGCAGACGCTAAAACCGGTAAACCCCCGATGCCGGCTCTTTTTCTGTCTAACGTTCGCTCGCTCGACAACAAGATGGATCTACTTCGTTTGAGGGTGACCACGTCGGAGGAGATGAGAAGATGCTCCGTGCTTTGTTTTACGGAAACGTGGATTTCTGAGGAGACTCCAGACTCTGTTTACGAGCTGGACGACCGGCTCTTCTTCAGAACAGACCGGTGCACCGAGACTACGGGGAAAACGCGAGGCGGCGGTGTTTGTATTTACGTACACAAAGATTGGTGCACGAACTGTGCTGTGATAAAAAGAGCTTGTTCAGCTGCCGTGGAGTTGATCACAATAAGATGTAGGCCGCACTATATGCCACGTGACTATTCAGTGATCTTAATCAGCGTTATTTACATAGCCCCTGATGCTAATGCTAATGACGCCCAGGGAGAAATTCATGACTTACTCACCTCGCTGCAGTGTAAATATCCTGAGGGGCTTTTCATTGTTTGCGGGGACGTCAATCACGTTGATCTTCAAGTCTCCCTCCCAGCCTTCAATAAGAACGTCTTCACAGCTACGAGAGGAGATAAAACGCTCGACCAAGTCTTCACAAATGTAAAGGGGGCATACACGGCGAAGACACGCCCACCGCTCGGAGCTTCCGACCACGACTCTCTGATTCTGGCCCCAAGAGAACTCCCCCCACTCAGGCGCTCAAAGCCGGAACAAAGAGAAATAACAATCTGGCCTCAAGATAGTTCCCCCATGTTGAGAGACTGTTTTGAGAGGACAAACTGGTCTGTTTTCAGAGAAGCAGCCACTGATGGAAGTTCAGTGGACATGGAACTGTACGCTTCCTCAGTCCTGGGTTACATCAGTACATGCTCTGAAAATGTATCCATAAAAAAATATGTGAAATCCTACCCGAACCGGAAACCCTGGTTAAATAAAGAAGTTCACGCCTTGCTAGCAGCCAGAGACACTGCATTCAAGTCAGGAGATAAAGTGGAGCTGAGAAAGAGCAGGAATGAACTGAAGGATGGCATTAAGAAGGCCAAGGCCACGTATGCACAGAGGATCGAGGGACAGTTCACCTCACAAGACCCACGGAGCATGTGGAAGGGTATTAAATGCATAACAGATTACAAAGGCAAAAACAAACAATGCCCCAGGGACCCATCTCTGCCTGATGCCCTCAATAAGTTTTATGCACGTTTTGATGATCCAAACAGACCAGCTAGCACCAGACTCACCTCATCACCAGATGAAGAGCATCTCAGGGTGTCCGCAGCAGAAGTGAGAGGCAGTCTCAGAAAGATTAATCCTCATAAAGCAACCGGACCAGACAACATCCCAGGGAAAGTTCTGAAGGAATGTGCGGACCAGCTCTGTGAGGTGCTGGCTGACATCTTCACCACCTCACTTGCACTGGAGTCAGTTCCCACCTGCCTGAAGACCGCGACCATCATCCCAGTCCCAAAGAGCTCCACAGTGACTGGTCTGAATGACTATAGACCGGTGGCCCTCACCCCGATAGTCGCTAAATGTTTTGAGAAACTGGTCATGTCCCACATCAAGGCAACCGTCAACATCAATGAGGACCCTCATCAATACGCATACCGTGAGAACCGATCAACAGAGGACGCCATTTCTTCCGTGGTCCACACTGCTCTCACCCACCTGGATCAGAAAGACTCATACGTGCGTCTGCTCTTTGTGGACTTCACATCTGCCTTCAACACCATGATCCCCCAAACTCTGATAGACAAACTATCTACACTTGGACTAAGCCCCTCTATTTGTAACTGGGTACTAGACTTCTTAACAGACAGACCACAGTCCGTGAAGATCCACAACTTCTCCTCCTCCACCATAACCCTCAGCACTGGCTCTCCTCAGGGATGTGTGCTGAGCCCCCTTCTGTTCACTCTGCTCACATATGATTGTACAGCCACACTTCCAGGCTGTCATATTGTTAAGTTTGCAGATGATACAGCGGTGGTGGGATGCATCACAAACAATGATGAGTCCAGCTACAGACAGGAGGTGGAACACCTGGAGAGCTGGTGCAAAGAGAATAATCTTCACATGAATGTGAAGAAGACAAAGGAGATGATTGTGGACTTCAGAAGGAACAAACACACCCATGCCCCACTGAAAATAGGTGGGTCTGCAGTGGAAGTGGTCTCCAGCTACAAATACTTGGGTGTACACATGAATGATAACCTCAGCTGGAGCAACAACACCACCAGCCTGATCAAGAAAGGTCATCAGAGACTCTACTTCCTCAGACGGCTGAGACGAGCTGGTCTGAGCAGCCCAGTCCTCACCTCCTTCTACAGGTGTGCAGTGGAGAGCATCCTGTGCTCCAGCATCAACGTGTGGCATGGAGGCTGCACAGTTGAAGAGAGGAAAGCTCTGCAGAGAGTGGTGAAGGCTGCACAGAAGTCTGTTGGAGTCAGTCTCCCCACAATCACAGACATTTACACCTCCAGATGCAGGAAAAGAGCCACCTGCATCATGAAAGACCTCACTCATCCAGCACACTCACTCTTTGCCCCACTCCCCTCAGGACGGAGGTTGAGGAGCATCAAGTGTAGAACCACTAGACTGAGGAACAGCTTCTACCCTGAGGCTGTTAGACTCATGAATAAATAAAAATAAAATAAAAAATAAACACTGCAAAATATCACATCATACTGATGCTGATCTGTTTTCTTGTTGCTGTGTTCATCTGTGTTCATCTGTGACCATCTGCTCATACAAACTCATGTTCGTGCTGCTGTTTATTCCCACTATATTAGGCTTAGTGTATTACTAGTTGATGTTTTTCTTAGTTAATTCTAGATGTTATTACTGTTTTTCTCTTTCATTTGTTGTTGGATGTAACTGGGACCTCGTGTACATAATCTCGTTTTCATCACATGTACCACATGCGGTGCAAATGACAATAAAGACTCTCTGACTCTCTCTCTCTTAAAGTGCCAAAATAAAATGTATTTGTTATTTACTGATGTAAATTACAAATCATAAAAAATAGTAAAAAAAAAAAAAAAGTCACAAACATATATATTCAAGGATTCAAGGTTCTTTCTTTTTTTTTCATACACACAACATGTGGTACATGTGGTGGAAGGAAATTGTGTACACAGGGTCCCAGTTCCATCCAACAAAATAATAAACTGTAAAAGAAAAACAGTAAAAAGATCTAAAATATGAACTAAGAAAAACGCTAAACTAAAAATACACTAAGCACTAGTAGTATAAAAACAATATGCCGAACAACAGCCCAAACA
>JBBPBX010026860.1:26074-37750 GCA_038048925.1 Garcialebias charrua
CCAGTTTGAAGGGACGTTCTACCTCAATCCAGGGAATTAGATTATGGAATGGCTTGGAGAATGTAGTTAAAAATGCCAAGTCAATGTTTACATTTAAGAAAATGATCAAAACAAATGTGTTAAAAATATATATGAAATAGCGTAATGTGTATTGTAGTATTAGTTAGAAAATTAGAAAGAGTTAGTCATTTTGTACTGTTGGTTGAAGATTATTATTGTTTAATCTGATTGTTGGAAAAAGTTGGTTGAAGATTATTATTGTTTACATGGTTGATTATTATTGTTTAATCTGATTGTTGGAAGTAAGGGGCAGATATAATAAGATTTATTCTTCTTTCTGCTACCTTTCATTTTTTTATATTTTGTACACTATCATTTATGAGATTGTCTTGTATTGTTTCTTTTGTAAAAAAAAAAAAGAACAAATTTAATAAACATAAACAAACATAAACATAAACATTATATTATTATCAGGTCTCTCTTGTAAATGAGTACCCCATGCTCAGTGGGATTAACCAGTATAAATAAAGGCTGAATGAAAAGAACAAAGTAGATCATTGCTGTCCTTAAATAATTTCAGAAATGTCATAGTGGTCCATGTGAACACTATTTTATGAACCTGTTTTTGTGTAGATGTAAACAAAGACCTTAGCAGCTAACAGTAGCACTTCCAGAACAGTTTCTGAAACTTCCTGCAGGAATATCATACTGCGTTTGCTGGAATAACTGTTCAACATGAAACTGATGGTGGTGTTAAGGTTTATGTTGAACCACAATGGAATTTTTGACATTCGAGTTGTTTAAAACAACAGTATTTTACTTTTGTCTTTGTCGTCTGGTCCTCTTTATTTTCAAACTGAAAAACAACAAACACATTTTTAGGATTCCTGTCTATCCCAGGCTTTCCCCCTTTTTTTCCTTAGGTGGAGCTGTAGGCTGCTCAGAAGTTTGTTGGAGTTAGCCTCCCCAACATCACAGACATCTACACCTCCAGATGCAGGAAGAGAGACACCGGCATCATGAAGGACCCCACTCACCCAGCACATGCACTTTTAGCCCCGTTCCCCTCAGGCAGAAGTTGAGCAGTACTAAGTGCAGAACCACCAGGCTGAGGAGCAACTTCTACCTGAAGCTGTTAGACTCATGGTGTGATCACACCGAACAGCGTTTCAACTTCCAAAAAGCTTGTCACGCACGCAAGTGGACGCACTTGGTGTCCAGACCTACTTGGACAGAACGCCAGAACGCGAAACTGCTGCGGGGTGTGTGGGAGGAGCTTACCGGTATACCGAGTCCGCCAGGCGAGGAGCTTTTTATTTCTGTCTCTGTGGAGCAGACTTGACTGGTCGTGAAGGACTTGTCGCGAACACACAGCTACAATGAGTTTCTCTTCCATAGTACACGACCTCGCGGGTCTTTTCTGTGTCCCACAAACAATACGTCACATAGTGCGCGCGCCCCCTCGTTTCCGCGTCACATAGCGGACTCTCCTCCCCCCTCTCTCCTCCCCCCGACTCTCCCTGATTGGTTGACACACCAACCAATCAGGTAGAGTTGAGCGGCGTTTGAACGGCGAAATCTTCAGCATGGTGAATGCGTGCTTTGGAGGCTGAAGCCGGTTCACGTGCACGGAAAACGCTTTCCAGCACGCTCAACACGCACGCGACGTGACGCCCGACGCCAAGACGCGGCTGGAAGCGCGTCCCCCATTGACTTTGCATGTAAACTGGACGCTCCTGCCGTTGAAACGCTGTTCGGTGTGATCACACCATCAGGAAAAATCCCTGTGAAAATTACTTCAAATGATATGTGCTGCTGACTATCTGTGATGCTGATCTCATGCTGCTGATTATTTTATGTTGCTGTGTTCAGTAGGCCTCATCTGCTCACACAGACTCATGTTCGTGCTGCTTTGTTTTGGCACATTGTTATTGTACTATTAGTGCATGGTGTAGTCTTGCGTATTCTTCGTTTAATGAATGCAGTATATTCTTAAGCTTCCAATATACAGTACTCGTAAATACATGAGTCTGTGGTGATCAGCACATACCGGATTAGAGTCGAAGCGGATGCCCGCAGGGCATGTCCGTGCAAAGCTCAATCTTTATGACCGCGTACACGTACTCGGTGTTGCACAATAAACTGCCTGGCGACAGACTGTTTTGTATGCGACACCAATGTATTAAATTCCCCTTCTTCATCCTTGATCTCTATTTTTCTTTTGTTTTGTTTTCCCCCAAGAGGCAAGTGATCTCTTCCTCCTCGTCCATTGACACCATGACTGAAATGGTGAGAAATGAAGGAATTTGTCATGAGCAAATTAAAATCAGGTTCAGCGTGGCTGCAGGATGGTCTGGAGATTTCCTGGTGGGCCGGTCTGATGCGTAGGCTGCAGGGCCAGCGCTCCCTGTTGTTTTCATTTTTTGGAACTTTTTATTAACAACATATAACACAGAAAACCACTGAGGCTGGGCTGCCAGCTCTCATTTTAAAATTTTTCAAACGACCTGTCAGTCAATCCAGTAGGCGTGTCAGCAAATGACCACTCGGCAAACTCAATTTTTCCTGAAGGTAAACGCCCCTTGTCTGTGGAACAGGCTGCAGCTGCTCTGGGTGGAAGCTTGAGTATGAAGTCTCAACCCTCTGTGGATGGTGCGGCTGACAGGACACGCGAGTATACTGGAGACTTCAGTTCATGACTCAGAGCTTACTGAGTCAGTGAAAGCCTGGGATTGACAGGAATCCTAAAAATGTGTTTGTTGTTTGTCAGTTTGTGTTTTTGTTGGATGTAACTGGGACCCTGTGTACATAGTTTTGTTCCACCTCATGTATAGGGATGGGAATTGATAAGAAATTATCAATATCAATGCCTTTATCGATGTCATTTATCGATTCAATTCCTTATCAATTCTGTTATCAATTCTCATTTGGGTAATAAAATATAGTAAACCATTTGTGTTCATAAAGAATTTAATGATCTTTCACCAAAACCAAAAATATATGTAGTATTCCTATTTGATGAAGTTTTATTGTTTATTAGGAATTTCATAATAAACAATAAAACTCAATCAAAACAAACTCGCAGAAGCCCCGCCCCCTTAGTTACTGTTGCTACGCCCGGCAAGCTTTCTGTAGCCGGTGAGTGTTCGTGACTTCGTGACTGCGAGCTGCTCCGGAAGCCAGCCCCGACCTTCCCTTCATCGCGCCCGCCGTGGAAGTACCACAAGCGGCGTGACGCTTCACCGCGCCCGCCATGGAAACGCCACAAGCGGCGTGACAGAAAACAGAAGCGGGGTAAACGCGGAGGTATCAGAGCTAGGCTAGCAGCTAGCCCACACAGGCCGGCTATCCCATCCATGGTTCTGGCTAACGTGCGCTCCTTGGACAACAAATTGGATTATATACGCCTGCTACGAACGACACAAAAGACTGTGAGAGACTGCTGTGTGTTTGTATTCACGGAAACGTGGCTCAACAACAACGTTCTGGACCATGCTGTCCAGCTGGAGCAGCTAACATGCTACAGAGCGGACCGAACCCCCGAGGGAGGTAAGACAAGGGGAGGGGGGCTCTGTGCTAAATGACAGATATAAAAAAAAACGATTCAAGATGCTTGTTAAAAGAGAAAATGTTAATTAGCTAGTCAAGTTTATGTAGTGAAACTGACTAAACATGATATCGTATAGGGTTCACAGCATCGAGACCCGACAGTGAACTAATGTAAACATTCGCTAAAGTTAGCTAATGCTAATGAGCTTACTAAACGTAAGAGGGTAATCTTCTAAAAATTATATCCAAAATAATACACAACAATGAATATTAATAATAACCTTTCTTGAAATTATAATTATTACTTCTAGAGCAGGACAGTCACAATGAATGTTTGTCTTACCTTTGAGCATACATACGAATGCTTGTTTATCTTCGAGACATTAAGCTGGGAGTGAGGCCTTCCACACTGTTTTATCCATTGTTGACACCGTTCCAGTTGTGTTTTCGGCTTTGGGAAGGGAAAAAACAAGACTCCACCAGACAAACTCTTGGGATACCTGCTGTCTGATTTACACAATCCATAGGCGCATCGCTTCACCATCTTGTAGAATGTCGGACCTAGCTTACATAGCCGGAGATGCTAGTGACGTGTGATTGGACAATGGCCGGTTGGGGGCGGGGTTTTGCGAAAGGTCAATTGGGGCAGTGTGTCCTTCTTCATCCACCACCAGAGGCTTGGGCTGTCCTTTGTTGGAATTACTGTTAAGGCTTCTGTACAGTTGTATTTCACGATCCAGTCTCTGCCAATCTGCAATATGAACAAAACAAACATTTATTAATTGCTTTATTTATTCTAATTTTGTCTTTTCCCCACCAAGCATTGCATACTTGTCATTTTCCATGGGCTTTCTTAGCCATGGGTCTACAACTGCAGCTTGGATCGCAGGAAACTGCTCACAGAACCTCTCGATCATAAAAAACAGAGAGTTCCATCTTGTCCTCACATCCAATACCAGCATGTGCTGGGGCAACTCTGAAAGGCACACACATGAGGATTAGTTTAAATTACTTTAGCTGACTTTGATAAAAATATTTAAAATGCATTCTTACTGAGGAGTTGTTGCTTCTCTTTTGCCTCTTATCAACAGGTCTGGTTCCTGTAAGGTCCCATTGTGGCTAGTTTGGGCCAGTTCCTATGGGACCGGTTTATTTCTGTATCCACTGCACGCTTAGGACCCCTTTAGTGGGCGTGAAGTTCTCCTGCAGTGGGCGGGTAATTCTCCTGCAGTGGGTGGATCATTAATATCAACGCTTCTAACCAGCTGGTGGCGCTAGTGATACATTAAGCTCTTTATTAACCACTAACACACACATTAGAAGAAGAGCTGGAAAAGAACACACAACCAAAGTGGATGAGCTTGTTTCTTTTTTGAACATTCTGCTTTGTCTGTGGCTTTTTCAGCCACAGACAAATGTTCATATACAGTATATATATATATATATATGTATATATATTATATATATATATATATATATATATATATATATATATATATATATATATATATATATATGTGTGTGTATATATACACATATATGTATATATATTGTATATACATACATGTGTACACATACAAACATATGCGTGAGTATATATATATATACACACACACGTGTTTATATATATACATACATATGTGTGTATATATACACATATATGTACACATACAAACATATGCGTGAGTATATATATATATACACACACACGTGTTTATATATATACATACATGTGTGTATATATACACATATATGTACACATACATACATAATATATACTGTACATACATATATATTTATATATACAGTACATACATATACACATATATACATATATATATACATACAGTATATATTTATATATACACACATTGATGATGGTGGAGTACACTACTTTGGACAAAACTGAAAGTGGCATGTATCCTAAAAAATCTGCGCCGCTCCATTGTCCCAGTTGATCAACAAGTGTGTTCCAAACTAAAACATTTGTAATATAAACTTAACAATATGTAATCAATCAATTCCAATCAAAATATCAAAGCAACTTTATTTAAATACTGTAAATGTTACATGTCAATAAAATTGTAACAGTTTAAAAAAATGAAAGATTGGTGTTATTTGTAGAAACAGAAAAACATATTACTAAATCTGCAGTTATGTATGAAATATGAACTTAAAATATCATCACTGGAATCTTAACCTGTTGTTCCAAAACATGTAACAATAATTAAAAGTAAAATTTGGCCAATAGCTCAGGTAAAAATGCTGACCTGTAGAACATTTCTACATTTTTCACTGCTTCTGTAAAGAACTCACCATCAGACACAATCCTCTGTGAATAAAGTCATCTGACCCAGAACTAAAGTTCTTTAGTTTGTAGCAGGTCGCTTTTGTAAAAGAGTCCACGAGGCTCAATGAGATTTACCTGACTAAATAAAGGTTGAATGAAAAACACCATGAAGTCACAGTACCCCTGCTCCGTCACAAACTGAGCTTGTATGACATCTGCTGAGTTCATAGGACCTGTTTGTGTTGTCAATGCAGGACTGTTTTTTTTTTTTACTGAGGCACCGAGGACATCTTTGGCACAATGTGGACAAGGTGCAGGAGAGCAGAGCATCAGGAGAAGCTCTGAGGTCTGTTCGGCTGCAGTTGATGTGTAGTCTGGAGTCACAAGATCAGATCCTGATGCAGCAGTTCAGCGATGGCTTCATATGTCTGGCTGGCTGTTTTCACTGCCCCATCTGGCAAACAACACAAAATTATTGTTATAATCTCCTCTAAACATCATTGTCCTTTGCTTTTATCTGTAATTTTCAAAGTTTGGAGTGTTTCTGTCATGACATACTTGCTTTACAGTGCAGTGACTTGTCCCATCCTTCTCCAAGGACACCCACGGCTAGAGGATCTTTACACAGGAACTGACTGATTAACCTGAAATAAATCACATTACACATTAATACAGGCCTATAGGCGTAAGTGACAAATTTATGGATTTTTCCCCATATTTATAAACCATTTTTGGACTGAGATATGACCGTTTCCATTTATTCTGACTGAACCAAAACAAACCAAAAACAGAAGTACAGTACAGTAGATAGAAGTAACATGTATGGCATGAAGTTGGCGGTTGTATCACGTAATATGAAAACGTGGCTATAATGATAAATTCAAAAAAGTTCAAGACAAAAACAACTGGACTTTATTTATTATACTATGCTTTAGACTATTTTTTTCCTTCCTTGCACTTTTTAGAATTTACCATGTCCTGGATGACTGAGAATCTTCACTCGCTATTATCGACTCAAACGGCCTGCCATACACCACATTCTGCTCTGCTTCGAACCTTGAAAACAGCTGCCAACTCGGCGAATTAGACCATTAAAGTGCATTTATTAAGCAAATGATAGACTCAGACACACCTCCTCTCCTACAATTTCGAGCTAACAAATATTGTTTATGTGATTTTCTTGTTATATTTCAGAGAAACGAGCCGTTCCGCCATCTTTTTTTTTTTTCAGAAAAGCCTCTCGGCTGTTGCTGAAGCTAGTCTCCGGTGTTTTTTCAGTCCAAAAACGCTCAGAGAGTTGCATGACTCACTGGAAATATGCTTAAAGTTATAAAACACTCACCATCTACTATAGACTCCATAAGAAGAGAAGTGGCTGTGTCAAGGCCAGTCTCCCTCCCACTGTTGGCTGGGCAGTTTGCATTTCCTGGAAGACCGACTCTTCTTCTTCTTCTTCTTCTTCTTGGCGGATTGCAAACAACGTTCAGGTGCATACGCCACCTACTGGAGAAGACTGAATCTCCGCCCTCCGACCTAGGAATACGCCCCCTGACCAATCAGTGAACACGCTGTGCTGATGTCATAACTGGACCCTAGAGGAACCGGACCTTTGTACCTAGTTGAGGCAGGCACCAAAATAGGACCGGTTTCACGTGAACAGGACCCTGTGGGTACACCCCATAACTAGTTGTTAACTAGTTACGAACGAGCCCGAACGAGCGCGAACAGGACCTGTTGATAAGAGGCATTTGAGGACCACTTTTGCCGTGAGACCTCTTCATCCACACGACCACCGAACGAATTCTTGCTGCCCAGTTGGAAACTGAACTGCTGTTGTACAGCTTCTCCCTGCTTCCATGAAAGGAGAAGCTAACGTTGGTGTGCTAGCAGCACCACTCGTGCTAACACTACTAGCCTCTGACCCAGCCAGACTCCGGCAATCCTCGTCAACTAAATGTTATTACAGGAGAGGGAGATTATTTATAAAATACAGTGGAAGCAGTATAGCTAAAAGGTAACAAGTGAAAGAATTTGACGTTACCTGCTGTAACATTTACAACGGAGGTGGACGCTTTCTCTCCACTTCCTTCTCCTCCAAGCAGCGTGTTAAAAACGGTACATTTCTTCAAAATCACCGCATGCTGAGTGGCCAAATGCTTCTGCATGTTCGACGTATTTCCTCCCTTTATCGTAATGGACGCGTTGCATGCGTTACAAGTAGCCCTGGTCTCATCTTTTTTCGTGAAATGAAGCCAAACGCTTGAGCACTTCCTCCGCGACGCCATTTTGAACACCATAGATATCATATAAAGACACCACCACGCCACCACCACTCGGGCGCGGCGCATGTCTGTGATGTCAGCGCTTAAATACGTCACCACCATGAGTCTGCAGAACCGATAAGCTGAATCGTTAAGACATGCAACCTACAATTCCATGGAACTGGACTTTTAAGAACCGGTTCTCTAACAGAACCGGTTCTCAATTCCCATCCCTACTCATGTACCACATGTATGACAAAGAAATCTCTCTGAATCTGAACCGCTGCTCTGCATTTTCTGGTGCCAACTCATATACGGTACTCTTCCAGCTTTTTCACTTGTTTCTAATATCTTCATTAATGTTTAGTTACTTAAGATTAGTTCAGATCATCCTCCAATTCCCAATTATACCATCACCTTGGTGATAACATTTTATTAACCTTTATTTAACAAGGCTAATCCCATTGAGGTCGCAGATCGCAAGACGGGCCTGGGCCTGAAGGCAGCCTAACATGCATGTTTCTGATCTGTGGGAGGAAACCGGAGTACCCGGAGAAAATCCATGCAAGCATGAGAAGAACATGCAAACTCCACACAGAAAGACCCTAGGTCCAACTGGAGATTGAACCCAGGACCTTCTTGCTGTGAGGCAACAGTGCTAACCACTGAGCTGTTGTGCTGCCAACATGACCCCACGCTAGGTTTTATTCTAACCATAGTACATTTGTACAGGTTTAAAATTTTATTTGTGCTTATGTTTGCCTTGTGCAATTTTCTCCCTTGGTTGAACATGACTAGATAGACATTTTCCTTTCATCGATCTATGTTAGCTAGGACAGGGGCGTAACTTTAGGTCTAACATTGGGGGGGTTGTGATTAACAATAAACACGAAAAAATTGTACACTATACGCTTCAGTGTTAATCTGATTGTTGTAAGTAAGGGGCAGATATAATAAGATTTATTCTTCTTTCTGCTACCTTTCATTTTTTTACACTTTGTACACTATCATTTAATGAGATTGTCTTGTATAGTTTCTTCTGTAAAAAAATGAACAAATTTAATAAACATAAACATAATACGCGTCATCTCCACGCGACGCGTCAGCTTTGTCCTGATCAAGATGGCGGCGACAGGACCCAGCTAGTACGAAGAACTTCACAAAGAAACACGGTAAAAACAATTATTTCTTTGCGAGAAAAAATATATTACTAAGCTGACTTTATAGAAGACGTGTTCTTGAGTTTAACGAAATGTTCAAATCAGCTGGATTTAAAAAAAAAAAAGTTCGCTGATTTTTATGCAGGCGCCAGGCGGGTCAAACCGGACGCTTTCTTTCTTTAAATTTAGCTAAATAAACGCTTAAAAATATACAGTATTTCTTCGCTGACTTATGGGTGATAGTAGACGTACTCCTGAGTTTAACGAAATGTTCAAATCAGCTGGATTAAAAAAAAAAGTTCGCTGATTTTTATGCAGGCGCCAGGCGGGTCAAACCGGAGCTTTCTTTCTTTAAATTTAGTTAAATAAACGCTTAAAAAATATATTTCTTACCTCACTACAGCAGACGGGCTCCTGAGCTGAACCAAATGTGAAATCAGCTGGATTTAAAAATCCGCGGTGTGGTTTATGAGTGGTATCTTGCAAACAAAAACAGCTACCTGTTCATCCATAGCAGGGAGCGGGCAGCCAGAGTAATCAGTCCGACCAAAGGAGGCCTTTTTCGGACACATGCATGTAGAAACTTCTGGGCAACTTCATGAGCAGCTCCGTGACTCACGTGACTTCCTGTAGCCGGTGGGATGGGTGATACCAAATTATTTGCAGGGGAGGGGGTCAGTCCTCAGGGAGTTTGCTTAAAAACATGCAGCAATTTTACTAAAAAATTTGAATGAATAAAGAAAATCAATTATTGATGTAAGATATGTATAATGACGAAATGATGTCATTTTATTGGGGGGGGTTGAAATGACCGGATCAAATTATTGGGGGGGTCAAAACCCCCCTATCCCCCGTGTAAATTACGCCTATGAGCTAGGATCTTTTCCATATAAGCAATCTGTCTTCAGAATGATTGATCTCAGCAACAAAAAGTGCACCTGCATGCCCACTCTCCACTGCAATGTATGCCCCATGCACCCCAGACTTTGTCTTTATTCAACTAGAAAAAAATAAAGACAAGACATACAGAAAGCACCTTATTGCTATCATTGGAAATTCCAAACTCAAGCCTAAGACCAATACTTAGCTGCTTTCCAGTGAAAATGCCTTGAGACCTCTTCATTCAAAAGTTTTTTTTTTCTTGTTAATATTGTAAGCAAATATCAAACTTTCCATTTCTGTGTTGGGGTGCCAACATAGTCAATATAATTTTTGTCTCACTATGACACAAAGCAGTTATTTTTATCTTTGTGAAACTGATGATATCCAGACATTCTGTTATACATTCTTCTTTTGTGTTTCTGCCTCTGAATGAACAAGTTTTATAACCCAGGAGTGAGGCAGGAAAGCTAACCTTTAGTGAGCAGGGATAGGAACATTCACAGATTTCCATTAGATTACCTTCTTCAGTTTCCGTTGTGTGATGATGGCCTTGCTCTTTGGCAAATCCCCCACCCCTTCACACACACAGCAAATTTGAACCATTTGGCATTCAAATAACATGAAGAGCTCAGATCTGCTGCACCGTAAGCCATTTCCATCAAATCATCCACTTGAACTGAGCTGCGCTAAGACAGTTTCATAGTTGTCAGTTCTTTCATCACCACACAACTGCCAGAGCAAGTTCTCAGCTAGCTGGTGTCCCAGCGTTGCCGCCCCTCACTACTGATAGACTTTCAGTTTCTTCACAGACCCCTCCAGAGAATGTCAGCCTTGCAAGGTTGTTTCTGCACCGAAGCTGCTGTCTGAAATTATAGTTTTGTGTTGACGTATCCAAGTAGGAGAAATGTTATGACACAAGTCCAACATTGTGTAATTGAGATGGATGATCTGCTAATATTAGTATTTTTTATGTACGCAATAGCATGCATGTAACTCCAAGAGTGCTGGGGTAACACATTGACCCTATTGTAGCTGGCCACCAGAGGCCATGCTGGCAAATGCAGAAATGATGATTAAGGAGTAGGGGATGATGGGAAAACATAATTTAATGAAGCTTAGATAGAATTAATAGCCACAACTTTGGAGTAGCTAATTGAGAATTTGCTATGGGTCCATCAGAGTCTCAGTGGTTCAAGGTGATAACAAAAGTAAAGAAGAAAAAGTTATCTGAGCAACTTCTTTAAAAACACCCCCCTACCTCCCCCATAATCCTTATGATTTATATGTCATCCAGAACATTAAAAATCACTGACATGAAAATTAATTTGTGTCATACTCATGCTAAAGAAAAAAAAAAGACGGTCGGTGGAGATGACGAGGTTCAGAGACCCCTGAAGTTGTCCATCTAATCGAACTGAATGTGCCAGATTACACATCTACTCACAATGTCAGGCTCTGTCATGACACACAGGGCCTAAAACACACCAAAGAACATCCCCAGTGTTCTTATTTCTCCATGGGTCAGAGTTGTTAT